>CAAKHC010010190.1:23746-38289 GCA_901007825.1 Macroramphosus scolopax | reverse complement strand
AACGGCAAAAAATAAATAATTTCAACCTCACGGTAGCACAAGGGGAGAAGTCAAGGGATCAGCAGAATCAGTGGGGTTCCTCATCTGGGGACCACGACGGTCAGAAAAGAATGCCGTCTGAAGTCATTGCCCTTCCCCCCCCAAAATGTGAAAAGGATAGCCAATATCTTATTATGTTGTCTGTGAACTCATTTACACCAAACATAGAATAGTTACTTAACAGTCTTTACTGAAAAAACTTTGAAGACACTTACTCCGGGAAACATCAGTTAGTCTGACAGAATGGTTGATGACGTGCTGTGAGTCAGACACAGGTGATACATTATGAGTCAGATTACAATGACAAGAATTTATCAGGAGACGCCGAGTCGGGAGCAGCGAGACAGGCGGAAAAAGAAGACAGAAATACAAAAACAAGTTAAATGTTTATCTTTAAAAAAAAAAAAAAAAGCCAGCAGCATAACTTGCCTGAAAAATTAAGACTGACCTAGGGTTGCAAAGGGGTGGAAAATGTCTGGTAAATTTCCATGGGAAGTTAAGCTAGGGAATTTTGGAAATTTTGGATATTTTTCTGTAGAAGAGGATAACAGTAAGAATACTAATGCAATGGCATGAGCATATACTGTATAGTTAGCCTAGCTAAACAATTGGAATGATCTTCAAAATATTTCACAATTGATAAACATCTTGCAGGAGGCAGAAAAAAAACACATCAGATTTGAGGTAGCTAGCATCTTGATAAGATAAATTCATTTACCATCTATGAGGCTATGCTAGCTTTAGCTTATTTGGCATCTAACTTATCAGCTAGCCATCTACTGTATGAATACATTTATGTGATATTTGTAGGTTAAACATTAGTACCATACATCAAATGTGTTAAATATATTTCCAAATAATATCATCAAAACTTATTTCACTTTGTGCAGTCCACAAGCTCAAATGTGTGGCTTCAATAGTCTTGTGCTCTGGGTTCAAAAGTGTGGTCCAGGATACTAGAAATCATCTGTGCATGTGAGGAGGAATGCACAGTGCGTGTAGGGGGCGTGGTCTCAATAGCCCTGCAGTAAGCAGTGTGCATGTGATTGAGGAATAGCATAGATATTCAACTGTACTTGAATAAAATCTGGTTGTTTTAGTCAGGATTATGCTAATATATAATATATACAATTTAGTAAATTCCTGGTTTAATTCTTGTTTATTCCCATAAATTCCCGTTAATTCCCCATTAATTTCCTTAATTCTTATGTAAACTTTCCAACTCTGAAAATTCCCAGAATTTTACAACCCTAGACTGACCCAACAGCAATTCTTAATACTTTTATTAATCCCTCGAGAGTATCAAGCCCACTTCTCTAACCTCTCGGGAAGAGTTGCCCCCAAGCAAGTGTCCACATTAAAAAGGTAGATGCTTTTAAAATCAGTTTAACAGTAAAAAACAAAAAAAGGCCAATGAAATATTTGGCTACAGGGAACTAAAACCACCAACGCCAACAGCAAGATAGTTGTAGCTTCGCTTTCCATAATAGCAACCAAACTATCAAACATTAACACACTATTGGCAAAAGATTTCTTGCTGACAAGTGACAATTGTAAGTGTGAATGTGAAATGCCGTCGTCAGCTTGATAGCATCATGGTGTGGGTGGGATGGATTTCCAAACCCAGAGTTTACTGTGAACGCCAAGTCCAGGTAGACATTAAAAACTTCACAATGTGTAAACTTCGTAAGAGGTCTTCTCTACGGGCTCACTCAGGAAAGAACAGTCCTGCATGCTGGCTCAAAACAGCTCAGCAGTTTATTTATAACATCCCACAGTCATTATGCTCATGAGAATATTCTCACATGCAGGCTGCACACACCTGTCCTGAAATACAGGACTGCTGTGTGCTACTGTGTGATCTTCCCGCTGCGTACAAACATTACGTACCTGTTCCTCATACCTGTCACTGAATAACTGCAAGTCTGAGTTGCATGTGAGGTTAAACTTCACTGCATTGTAATGACACTTCCTGACATCTTTTTGTCCAAACAAGAGCAATGATCATAAGGACGAAGAATGTTAAAACTAGCAAAGTTTGAAGTCTGAAAAAGGAGAAAGGATGAAAGTACTGTCCTATGAGAGCTCAGGGTTTAGGTGCCCTGGGAAGCAAATAGGAGGAAAATGGGGTAAAGTGAGTTGTGGGGGTCTGGAATGAAATAAGGGAGGGCTCAGGCAGGCTGGGTGACCTGGTCCTTTGTTGGCAGATGGTGGGAAGCGCCACCTTGGCCTCTCGCTCTGAATGCTAAGCAGCACTGCCATTGTCTGGCAAGTGCAGCAGCAGACGCATGCGCTGGGCGTTTCTCTGGCAACCAGGAACAGAAACAAAATGCCACCATCCTGCACTGCACACATACAAAACTCACCATCCCTCCCCTCTTCAAGAGCCAACATCCTGCAAGTGGGAATTCCCATCCACAAGTGGCTCAGGTGTGACTGAACGTAACATGCTACCACATTCCTGACCTCAAAGATCTACAGGAGAGAGAGGGGTTGGACAAATGACGACATTCAGATGGTGTGTAGACATCCTAATCAAATGCAGCGTAGTCCAGTGCAGGGCTTACTACCATGGGACTAATGAGGATCTTTAGAAGTTACGAGATACCCGCACTTACATTTTCCTATTAACTATCTAAATAGATGCGGTTACAATTCAGTCTTACTGCAACTTCCAAACCACCTAAAAAAGGTGGTTATTTAATACAAGAATAAATCACAAATCATTTTAAACTGAATGAAATTCACTATAAAATAATTAAAATACATTCAACAGTGCCTTTAGACAGACTCCTGTGGGTAGGACATATTTTAGGATATATATACAATATCTTGGTGAATCTCGTAAACTGGCAAAGTGTATTATCAGGTACGCCCTACATCAGTGGATTGATAGCCACAACTTTGACAAGAAAGGTTAGATAATCAACAACGTAATATAAAATCAGACTTCTCATTTTGGTAGATCTAAAAGTTAAGATATGCATGGAGGAATCTCAACCAACAAAAAGGCAAACAAATAGGGAGTGTAACGCACCCCTTTTATCATTGTTCTAGTCATTATAATGTATCCCCATCCCCTACAAACAACGACATGCATTGAGTAAATGGTTGCTGTTCTGTATTCAGCTGATTTACATCGATGCAGCTTAAAGTAGGTTGAGGAAAAGTCCGGGGAGTCAAAAGAGGACAATGCACGACACAATGACACCATTATGTTGTGCGTTTTCTTTGATTTACTTGTCTAGCTCACAGACAACCCAAAACCAATCACAGCACGCTGTAACCCAATGGAGGGTTTCATACCGCCACCTGCCATAACCAGCTACTTACTGCCCCTCACAGATGACAGAAACACAAGAGGGCTGTGATCGTGGGAGGCAGGAAATCAGGAGACATCACACCCAAAGCCAAGCCACTAGAGAAGCTGACAGATCACAAAAGAAACACGTTTCTGCCACTGACAGACAAGAGATGTCAACCTAATCCTCTTTCTCTCTCACACTCAAACCTGCAATCCTGCTGTAAATAAAAAAAGAGATGACATAACCAAAGGGAACTCACTCAACCAAATATAGGGTAGAGTACTACTGGTCAATCTGTATAAAATCACAGGTAAAGGTATATTTTGAGGCAGTGACAGCATATCATGAAAGAAAATGCTGGAGAAACTCTGCATGTTAAATTTTAGAGGCATCACTGGCCCAGGTGACAAGTGCAACATGGCCAAAGTCAATTGACTACGTGTTTGTCAAAATATGATTTAAACAAGTTAAAAATTATACAAAGCTACATATCATTAACGGTCAATATGGTCATGCAACTTGGTTAGGTTTATTACTTTCTTGTACAGGCAATTATCTTCTGAGCTCTTCGGCCTGGGAGCTGACAGGCCTGTCAAGGTGCACAGAAGAACCACTTCAATAGCTAATATTATGCGAACAGGGCGGGAGGTGCAATCCCCAAAAGCCGGGCCTTTTATAGGCTAACATTAGCCCCATTATTAAGACTTAGGTTTGCACACAGGAATGGATGATGCCTGCTGCTTTGCGACGTTGCCTCTACGGTCTTACGTACATGCTAATTTAGTCGGCCAATACAGTACCTGGGCTAATGCACCTTGTTTGCTAGCCGATAACTGAACAAAGCCGGTAACCGACGTTAGGCAGGCTGATAGCTCGCCGGTGATGGAGCTTTCGTATATAAAATAATGTCAGTAAAAGTATCATTCACATACAATATCACGATAGCCATACTCGACGTACACTTAATAACAACTATAAGGGCGAGTAGCAGTGTCGCATACACCCCCAAAAAATCTAACCATTAATACCGTTAGCTTTGCAAACCGGCTTGATACGCTAACGTTAGCATATTTAACATTAGCTAGCTAGCTAATTGTCCCCTCCCCTCCCCGTTCACCCCGTACGAACCATCATCCCCGCAACCAAAATTTACAATTAATCACTAAACAGTCATATATGTGCCTGTCAAAAGGGACAGGAAACGCTTAAAATCACAAACCATTTTCATGCTACAACGTTGTCAAAGGATACTGGGTTGGCTGTACAGCACCTGGCTGAGGAGCTGTTGGGGCTACCGGCTGCAGAGAGACGGAGGACAGGGTAGCCCGCAGTTGGCTCGACGGAGAGGGGCCGCTTCCAGGTCCGCTAACTGCGACAGCGGTGGGTTTGGGGACCACTTTCGGTGGCAAACTCATCGCAAAAAAGTCCACAAATAAAAATAATATCCTAATAAATACAGATACAAATGACGCCTAGCTTGCATGCATAGAGCAAGCCTCGCAGGTTCTTGAAGCAGGCCCCAACCCCCTTAAACGAAGTGGGATAACGAAGCTCGAATAGCAACACAAACGTCTTTTTTTCATGGAAAGTCGCTGTTCGGATCAGCGGTGCTATTCATGGGGACGGTGGGAGGTTTAGCCTCCCTCGCCCGTCCGGAACCTCTGCGGATCCGGCCCGGTTCGTTTCTTTCAAAAGAAATACTCGCCGCGATCTTCAACCTCCCTCGGAGATCTACCTTTTCTTCTCGACAAGTGTGTTTTGCATCATTTTTTTCCTCACATAGATGAGAGACTTCGCCAACATGGCGTTGCGACCGCTTCCAGCAGTCCGGGTAGGACAGATGATTCGGCAATTTCCGGCCAATTACGGATTCGCTCGGCTAATCAGCCGAGCCCAGATCTAACGAAATGCAAAGTTTCCTTGTTGTGTCTGTTTACATACTATACATCAATTTCAAGCCCCCACCACAGTTAAGGAGATGAGTCTTGGTGGTAAATAATGAATACCTCACAGGCAAAAAAAATGTATAAAATCAAATGTATTTTTGTTGAAAAAATATTGTTGAATTCAGGTTAAATTATGGCGATTCGTCGTCACAGCAATGTAAATTGTTTACAATGAAAAAGGTGCTTTTACTCTGGATTATCGGCCGGCAACTGGAACATAAAATGTGATAGTAGCGCCATCTACCGTTATTATCCTCTCTTAGCATCTTTGCATGTTTACATGCCTTTGAACTTCGTGAGATTTCCTGTATTTACCATTTAACCTATTCACATGTCTGCAAAACAGAAGTGTGTTGAAAAGTGAGAACCCCAGCATTTGAAAAAAAACTGCACGTGAGACAAAGATGTTTTATGACTGGTTTTACTATAAGAAAATAATTTGTGACAAACCTTTACTCATAATAGAGGTGTGACACATCAATCTTAGCCTTTATAGGTCCTGAATTAAAAAATAGTTGAAGCATTTTTATTGCGGTGTAATTCTTTAAGTCCTTTCAGTTCTGATTTGCATTAGTCTTCCATAACGGAATTAAACGGAATTAAACGGCAGCAATGTGACACTTTCCTCTTGCTACAGCCCAAAAATGACTTTGCAATTAAATACAAATATCACTCTAGTAAGTAACCGCTCTTAGATGCAAGTTCGACCAGCAACTTCTTCTGTTCCTGTGAAACAAACAGTTGCCATAGTATTAAAACATCTCTACTCATTCTTTATATATGGCTTTTAAAGTCTCTGTACGTGGACCAGATTTTCAATTTTCATCTGGTTAAAAATCAAGCGGGTCACTGGTTCACTGTCATATAAAAATTGTGACCATAAATAAAATCCAATAAAAGTAAACAGGAGCACATCAAAGCACAGTGAAGTTAAAAGAAAAATAGAGTTCATCACTTTATGTGATGAATAAGCAGTTAAGAAAATTTGGAAGTTGTTCCCCTCATATTTTGTAACTGTCTATTGGGTCTCCAGTGTTCAAAAAGAGCATTTATAGCTACAGTTATCTTCAGCAGTCCTTGCGGGGAAGCGCTGCAAATTGCAATCCTCCATACAGAACGGGCACAGTTTGTCCTGATAAGGAGCCTGATTAGCATTGAGTGGCAAGGCAGAGGGTTTGTCAGTGGTTTCCTGCGTCCTCCATGCAGAGAGACATTGTCAGCAACTCAAGTCATTTTCCCCGACGTCCTTTTCACTCCTTTGCTGATAAACGGCACTGAACAATGCTGCTTCATTACCAAAGCTCGCACTTGTGTTTAGGGCTCATCGGATCATCTGCCTTGCAGCCAAAGTGCTTTGAGAATTCCTGGGAATTGGAGACGGACCCGATGACTCTGAATCTTGACGGACTGTGAGGATCTGTGATTACACCCTCATGTGAGCTTTCAGGTGTCCTGACAGAGCACCACACCTGCAAAACAACAGAGGGGATAAGGATGTGGAAGTCCACTTAAAGGATTATTCAGGCACTTGGGTCAAAATGATTATTAGGGACCAGATTGATTGGATTCAGTCCAATATTGAGTGGGAATGCTATAGTCTGCAACGTAATCCGATTGGGACATTATTTAAGACTGTCCACTAAAAATGCTGACAGGAACATGTTGTTATCAGTGTCCGACAACATCATGGAAAAAAACCTGCAGAGAAAAACACCTGTGTGAAGTCTTGCTCTGAAATTTTACAGGAGATTTTTATTGTAGGGAGACAACTGTGTTGGAGTTGCCCTCCGAGACAGAGGGGAGGTTTTGGTCCCTCATACGCATTTTGACCCAAAACCCACGGGGAATTATGGCGCTTGTGGACAAATACCAGAAATTATCCTTTAAGACAAATGATGTCTTATGCAGAAAGAAATGCAGTGTGACAGCTACAAACCTGTGCAAATCCCACAAAAAACAGCTGATGGTTGGTCATTCCCAGGGCAGGAAGTGTTGGCTCCTCTCCGTTCTTTTTGATCCAGTTCACGTAAGCCTTCAAAACAAATTCATTTTCATTCAGCATTTCAGTTTTTTTGTTTCAATTTTCCCCCAGGTTTACCAAAACCGTAACCCAGATAGAGTATATTCATGATGAGGTAAGTTCTCTGTGAGGTATTAGACCTTGTAGGCGGCCTTGAGTCCACCGTTGTCTGCGATGTTCTCTCCCAGGGTGTGTCTTCCATTCAGCGGCTCCTGGTAGATGCTGTAATTACCGTACTGCTCCACCATGCACTGGGTCTGCTTCTTGAAGGCCTCCACGGACGAGTTCTTCCACCAGGAGCGCAGGTTACCATCCTTGTCATATTCCCTCCCTTTGAATGACATTGATAATGAGCACTGGAATGATGATGCTATTGGTCATCAGCTGAAATATACATTATTGAAAAAGACAAATATTTCCCAACCTTGGTCATCAAATGCATGAGTCAGTTCGTGCCCCATGACTACCCCGATCCCGCCAAAGTTAAGAGCTCTGGGAAACAGACAAAAACATCCATTCAGCACATAAAATGGCGTGTTGCTTTATGTGGGGACATGTCCTCAGGTATTTCTTGGCCGGGCGCAGTATCTCCATAAAGTCTTTGAAATCGTATACTATGCGCTACATACTCGTATGTTTACTTTCGTTACAATGTACCTTTGTTCAAATAAACAGCTTCATGCATCTTTCCGGATGCACTGCTCAGTGCTTAGTAACACCACTTCCTGTGAGACTCCTTTGCGGTTGGAAGTGGGAAACTGTGGTAACCATTGTTGTCACTACTGCTTTGCATTGTGGGGTATTTGTGTTGGATACTTTAACACTCTAATATTTCCCTGGAAATAGTGTGATTTCATATACTACGGGTTTCATACTGAGATTTCAGACATAATGAATCTATCTATATGCACTATGAAGCATGTTACTGTCGATTTCTGGCAGTAACAGTTGTCACAGTGAGGTTGCTAGGCAACCAGGTTCCTTTATGGCTACAGGACCCTGGTTCCAGAACTCAGAACTGTTACATAATATAAGTTAAAATGTGTATTGTTTTATGCAGAATACTCACTTAGGCCAGGAACGACTGTAAAACGGAGTTTGAAGAATTCCTGCTGGCAAAACCATCTCATTCTTAGTTGGGTTGTAATATGCATTTACCGTTGGAGGGGTCATGCTCCACCTGCAAAAACAAGGGACATGGAAACACACCATGAATCTGACATCAGGGACATAACACATTGACTAAATTGATTCTGCAGTCTGCTGTGCCAGGCTGATTACAGATTAGATTAGAAGTCATGGGAGCTCTTATCTGTCCCCTTCACCGCAGCCTAATTGGAGACAAGGATCATTTCAGTGGAGAGAAGTTTGTTGCCTGGGGACGTTTGTGAAGGGCTGCAGTTTTCTGCTGAGTCAGTGTGAGCAACCTCCTCTCCGACAAGTGGAGAGGTGGGGATGAGGCGTTCAGGGAGCAACTCACTGGTTTCTGTTCGGAGTTTTCCTCAGCTGGTCCGCCGTCACCCGGGCCGAGAAGTTGTAGTACTGCATCACATTTTGGAAGTAGAGCTCCGACACCACCTCAAACTAAAAGAAAAAGAAATCAGAAGTGCTGCAAGATGTGCATTGTTCTGATGAGACTAAGGACATGCCACATACATCAGGTTACCTACATCATTGAACACCTTGTCCAGCTTTGTGGCGTTCATGATGAACTCTGGATATCCAACCATGTTGTATATCGCATCCGCCTGTGAGAGATTCAAAGAAACTGTAAGAGATACATTTCCACACAAGGTGGCAGTGCTGCATCTCTCAGCACTTCGAACCGTTCATCTCTGATGTTGAGAGCAGCAGGAAATCTTCCTGGAAAACAAAGGCACTGAAGCATCTTCCTCCCACCTTTTCTTTTGCTGCTTTTTTGGTTTCAGAGTCCATCCAGCTCACATACTTCAGACTGTCCTCAAAAGCCCATTTGATTTGTGCAACCATATCTTCAGCCTGAGGCACAGAGGAGACAAAAAGAAATGAGGAAGCACATCATCCCACCCGGTGGGAGCAGCTATTGTACTGGAAGGACTTTGAATGCTTACAATGGCCTTACTGTCCTCAGCGAAGGTGGCTTTGACAAACATGGCTCCCAGAGCAAAGCCCAGGGCGCTGTCCGTGTCGCTGACACACAGCTTCCAGCGTGGCGTGCAACTCTGCAACATCAAGTGAACAGACTGTGAAGAAATATCCTCCACATGTCCTTACAATCTACATATCAATGTGTTTTTCTATCTCAGTGTGTCAGATTTTGTTCAGCCCACGTCGTCGGCCTCAATTAGCCACTTCCTACATTTCCTAGAATACATGAATAACCTCCAAAGATCGCGTGAGGACTTTCATTCAGCTGTGAAGCAAAATGTGCAGGAGGAGGAAAACAAAGTAATGTGAAGTACTCATTGTACTTTCAGTCTGTATAGTCCTGAGGCAGTGACAGACCCTGGAGAGGATAAGCAGTTATGAAAAGGTGATGGATGAATTACTCACTGCGGCATTAACACATTTTTGAGACATAATCAAAGAAGCCATACCAGCATTAACTTGACTTTTTATGATGTGTACATATCGTAGCACAATGGTGTTGCTAACTGCCACTTCTACTATTTAAATAGACTGAAATCCAATAAAAGGAAACTGCAAAAAAATGATAATGTAGCACGTTACTTGTGACCTTTGCGCTCTGAGCTTTTGAGGCAAAGCTGAGCTGTTATCATCCTGCAGGCTCAGACTGCTCCACACCGCAAAGACAGTATTAATAAGGAACGCAAGGGATTTCACTAGAATATATATTATATATAATATGTAAAGTTTGGTTTCTCACATGGGAAGAATTCTTTCACAATCTGATACTTGTTGTATTTATTTTGGGGATCATTCAGCGTACCTTCCAAGAAGCCTTTCAGCATCTCTACGTCTATCTATTTTAACAAAACGTTACCCGGTGAGAGAAAGGACAAGGACACAAGGAGCTGCATGCAAACAGATAAGGAGCGGCGAGGTCAGGGGGAGGAAATGAGGATTGTACTGAACGATGGACAGCAAGCTGTAAGTGCACAGAGGCACAGAAGGAAAGAGACACTCACAGAACAGACGCATTAAAAGTTTTGCTTTGTTATTACAGCTTGATCCCCGGAGGAAAACAAGGGGGAACAGGATCTTGATCAGATAAGGGCCGGGCGTCACTGGGGCCTGCAGTAATCCTGCTTTTTCTGCCTGGTAACAATTGAACTGTGAGGCCACAGTTGTAAAAGAAATATATCAGTTCGGAATAGAATTTGAGTTCAGGCCAAAACAAACATATATTATGCTGCTTCATCCCACATCCCAAGACTGTCGTTATTCTGAAAGGTTATTCGATCGCTCACCTTCTTGGTTCCGTACATGACCTCAAGGAAGCGCTGCTCAGCATCCTGAAACCTTTTGTCCAAAATGGAGACCATCTTCCTCACCACCTTCATTATCATGTAGTTGTTGAGGAGGCTGAAAAGTCCATTAAAGACGTTTACTCTTAGCGCCCTCTTGTACATCCTCCTCTGCGTACAATGAATTTGACTACATCATCTAGAGAAACTATCTTGTAATAAGAGTCTGACCTTTTATTTGTGTTTGTTATGAGGTCAGAAACCTTCTCCAGGTATTCTTTGGCATAAACAACCACCGGCTCGGACTCTGTGAGCGGCACCGGAGCAAACACCTCTGTGAGATACGGCATCCAGTCCACAGCAGGAGCCAGAGTCTGCAAAGACCAGGAGAAAACAAACACAGGTGAGACACAGAGACACAGAGGTTGGCAGCAAAACTGAAGGAGACTTCAACATCAGAACAGCTAGTGTGACCGGACATCTGAGCGTAGAGGAGCTACAAAAGCAACAGTGTTTTCTTCCCAACACTGAGAGTGGCCATGGAAGGTAACAAGCCCAGTGCATTCTGGTTGTTGTGGGTGAAATACTTCTTCAGATGCTATCAAACCAGGAGACACTCACTGTCAGGTCTTTGGCCTCCATCTTGTGATAGATGAGTTCCTCGTCTCTCCTCTCCTCCTGAGGGACTGTGATGTTGGCCAGGGTGGTTTCAAAGTCCACAATCTCCTCCATCAGCGCCCGAGACGTGTCCTCCGAGCCACCGAGGAGAATCCCTAACTCCATCAGGAAGTTCAGGTATGCCGTCAGATACTGCAAAGTCCAAGAAAGCGGCACAGTGAGGAGTCTGTGTGTGTGTGTGTGTGTGTGTCTGTAAATCCAATTAAAGAAGTAATCCCAAACTATGCAAATACAAGCTCTGATGCAGAGTTTTCCTCCTGAGGTTGAAATATTTCACTGTTAACATTTCCTGACTTCTTTCCAACTCTGAATCAAAAGGGATTTTTGTTCTCATTGCAAAAAAAATAAAGATCTCAAATTTTTGACCTTATTAAGCTTCAAGAAAACAACAAGTCTTTAACTGTCCAACTTTGCCTGCACATTTGTGTGAAACTGGTACCCCTTACCTTTTCATTTGCTGTTTTGTTGAGGTAGTAATCCCGGGACGGTAGTCCGAGGCTGGACTGATCCACCTACAGTGAACAGAAACATCCTGTAACTCTCAAGCTCACCGTCTCTTTTGTCACTTGAAAACAAACATTTGTTTTGTCTGTGCTGCCAGCAGCCAGGCAGGCTAACAGCAGAGGCTTTACGACCACTGTTATAACGAGTAAATTGTCCCCAGAACATCAACAGAGATCAAATTCTATCGCCTCAGGAAGATCTGTGAAAGCTGCCTCAGCTGGAGAAATACAAATGTCTATTGGGACTTTATCAAAAGTTTTCTGAGATGTAATACATCCTACCATTCAAAGAGATTGAGCCTCTACACATGCTATCGCTCATCACCCTCTCACCTGGATGATGTTACTGGAGGAGTTCTTGGAGTCGGTGCTGACAAACACTGTAAAGAAAGGCGATGTGCGATAGTTGCCTGTTACAATACGCAGAACTTCCTGGAAGTTGTTCTTGTCCCAGGAGCCCGTCAAGGCCCATCCTCCAATCTGAAACAGACGGGTGAACCTTCAGAAGGCTGAATACAAGGTATCTAAGTGAAGAGGTGCTGTTCAGAGGGCAGACTGTGATGCATTGATCCTTCATACAACCTTCAGACCTTGTTCATACATTCATTCATTAAGATGCTTCCTGACTGATCTGATCATTCTTTCAGCAGTCTGAGGATGTTGCCTGTTTTTGTCTAGAAGATCTACAGCAACAACTAAACATGACATGAATAATATGTTTCATTTTCCAAGACAAACACGAGCAAAAATGCCAAAAACAACGACGCATTCTGTCTTTGCAAACAAACAATATCCGTGTTTATTTGCATACAAGAGACGGGACGTGAGATCCAATCACAAGTGGACCCTTGAGACACATGTGGAGACGCTCTTTAATGCCAGGCGTGATCACACAGACTTGTCACACAGCTGCCTGCTTGTGATTGAATCACTCAGTACGGATCGTGACGCCAGGTCTGAACGGCGCCTCTGAGGTCGTCTGGCCAACATCTGCCCACAATCCTCTATCAGCGAGAACACTGATGAGTTCTGGGCAACTCACTCAACGGTCTTCCTCAGCATAAGAGGAAGTACAAACTCATGTGTGCACCAACAGCATCACATCCTTGCTACATGTACGTATTGTTTTTATTTCTTCTTTTAAGTACTTTGCTAACGAGGATCTGGGTGTACATAGCGACCCCTTGCTGGTTATAAACAACACAAGTTCTGTTTGCAAATAAAAACAAGGTTTATAATGGGGGGGGGACTCATGATGCACGTGGAGTCGCGTTCAAACGCCGTGCGTGAACTGATGTCCACTTCTGATTAGATGACACAAGACTCCTGGTCTTGCCAGGTCTGCACAGGGCCTGAGATGTGTTTGATGTCCAACCACTTTAGGAAATAAGCTTACCTGCGTAATGAGCTCCTGTAACGGCTTCGGCCCTAATTCCTCAATCTTGGCCTCATTCATGCAGGCCCCGTAATATCTCTGGGCCTTTTCCTCCGCTTTACTCAGATCTGCCCTCGTTGTGTTTTCTGCCCAAAGATAAATTGTGTGGATGAAAAACAAGCTGGTTGTCACAGTTTCTGGTGTGTAGTCACGTGGACCCAAACACAAGAAGCAGGCAGGTAATCAATAGCTGAAAGTTTATTAGATTAAAGAGGCAGGAACCCAACTAAAAGAACTCAAGAGGAACAAAAATCCAGATATGAAAAATGTGGCGTAGCAAACAGACAAACTGAAGCATGAGGAAGAATCTGAGAAGAGACAGATGGAAAGCTTGGAACTTAAATACACCCTGAACTAATACGGTAACAAGACACAGGTGAGAAAACGCAAGGACAGGCAGGGAGCTGATTGGCTGAGGAGACAGAGGGAAACAGGAAGGGAGCTGATTGGCTGAAGAGACAGAAGGAAACAGGAAGGGAGCTGATTGGTTGAGGAGACAGAGGGAAACAGGAAGGGAGCTGATTGGCTGACGGGACAGAGGGAAAGCGATAATAAAAGAGCGGGAAACCAAAGAAAGACAGGAAGTAAAGCACAGGACAATGACAAGGAAAACACATTTCAAACTAAAACAAGAAATAAAGAGTTTCAAAATAAGAGAACACAAGTCCAGGCAGAGGTCATGACACTGGTTCCCTCACTTTGGTGAGTTACACCCTTACCTAATAAGTGCTTCATTACAAGCATGTTGCGATCCCACAGGTCGCTGAAAGGCCCCCAACGGGACTTGCCCTCCGGGAGGGGGTTGTTCTTTATCCAACCCCCACAGGCAAAGTTGTAGAAGTCATGGCAGGGGTCTACAGAGCGGTCCAGGGCCGCCATGACCGCACTGGCCACGGTGATGCAGGGCTCTGTTAGACACATGCCAGGGTTAACTGCAGGAGACGGGGAGAGCACGGTGGAATCAACTTGAAACCCTCAGCTGTGTTCTCCCACTGATTACATACATTTCAAGCAACGATTGAATAACCTGAAAAAATTCCATAGTGGTAAATCCAGATATATATGAGAGTTTCCTCCTTGTATTAATAATTAAGTGTCGGCAATGTCACAGGTTAATTATTGACAACTCATCATGTATCTGGTAAAGAAGCATACGACAGATTAACAGAGGAGGGTGAATCAGTCTGGGCGACGTCCTCCGAATACTTCA
>CAAKHC010010190.1:2738-23726 GCA_901007825.1 Macroramphosus scolopax | reverse complement strand
GCAGGAGACGGGGAGAGCACGGTGGAATCAACTTGAAACCCTCAGCTGTGTTCTCCCACTGATTACATACATTTCAAGCAACGATTGAATAACCTGAAAAAATTCCATAGTAGTAAATCCAGATATATATGAGAGTTTAAGACCAACTGGAAACTATTATTTCAAGTCAAGATATAAATCCTGGGGAGAAGATTCCTCCTTGTATTAATAATTAAGTGTCGGCAATGTCACAGGTTAATTATTGACAACTCATCATGTATCTGGTAAAGAAGCATACGACAGATTAACAGAGGAGGGTGAATCAGTCTGGGCGACGTCCTCCGAATACTTCAGGACAATCGCTGTGGAGCAATAGACTGGCTTGTAAAGAAACTCCCTGCCTGGGGCGACCACGTACATGTGACTCCAGAAGATATTTTGTTTGAGTTCTCATCTCATACAAAAAAAAGGAACTTCACATTTTAGTTTTAGGATGTGGAAAGCTCCACTTCCACCAGAGTAGTTCCACAGAAACCTGTAGGTGTTCAGACTAATTCAACTTTTTTTTCCTGTAAAACTTTCAGAATACAATTCCAGGAACAGCGCAGGTCAAAAACATGAAAACCCCTAAGACTCTCATCATCGCTCCATATAAGGCTTGAACCTCAGATGGAATTCATGAGCATTGAAAAGGTTACGACTCAAAGGAGAATTGATTTAGTTCCTCTTTCTCTATTTCAAAGTGTGATGTGGCGAGCAGCTCTGAATGGGAGGAAGTGGCATTATGTGTCCCATGGTGAAGTCGAGGAAACACCGATAAGACACTGCCTGGATGTGATTGGTAAATTCCCAAATTCTTTTCCCGTAATGAACAAGCTCACAGGAGAGGGTTTACAGTAAGTTTAACTTGCGGCTTTGTTTTTGTTTTTTTTGCAATATCTTCCAACAATAAATGTTGATTTACTTTGTGGCTTTTTGATATCAGCTTCTCTTCTTTATCAATATAAAGAAAATAACATTTAACTAGGTATTTCCACCTTCTAGCTTCTTCTCTTTTTCGGTGTTTGTTTTGTGTTTCTTTAAACTGAGCCGGAGTCACTTTGTCTGACGTCTGACGGGTGTTTCTCGTCAGCGTGTCCACACGGCGTTTCGTTTTTAGAGCTTCCAACTCACTCTGTTTGTAGAAGACACCGGTTGTGATGAGTGATATGAACAGGCCCACGGACACGATGCACACTAACAGCAGCAGCCGCCGCTCCCTCTGCGTCCTCTCCGGCCAACATGTTGGACCGCGGCCGTGCAGGAGAGTCACCTGCACACACAAACACACAAATAACCGTTTAGCTTGATGCAGATTTGATGTGAAAATCAGCCCGAAGGAACACACATTTAAAATTGTTGTTTTTCATGTACATGGAAGAGCTTCTCTGGGACTTTGTTCCTCCACCACGGCGCCGCCTGACCTCCTGCGCATCAGGTTTCCTCACCTCTCCTGTGACATCCACTTTTCTTTTTTTGCAGGAGACTGACAAAAGACTAAATCTGCTGCTTTTTGCGGTTTACCCGGAAACACCGCTGGCGTCGACCAAACAGACAAGAAACGTTGCAGGAAACGTCTACAAATCCAACGTGGAAGAATGTATCATATAATGCAGCTTTGTATCCAGTGATTTTCTGTTTTTCGAGTGCGGTGGATTTTTTAAACCAGCACCAGCCGTGTGCCTGCACTTACTGTCGTCAATGCTGCTTAGCGAAAGCTGCCAAGCGAATTTATTTCCTACAGGAACGATTCCAAGAGCCACTCAAAAAGGGTTCACAGGGCACAATTAGCACTTTGACCGCTGTTTTGCGAATCTCCTCAGTAGATAAATTCCAGATCATCGACCTCGCACAAATCCTGCGGGAGTCCATTACCCCCTCATGTACACAGAATATAAGGATCCAGTTAACTGCCATTAACTAAGAGAGGAGTTCAACGGTCAGGTGCTGTGTGCCAAAACAGAATGCCAAAGCCACAGTGGCTTCTTAATCCCTGGAGCTCAGCCCTCGGGTCGGTTTGGAACCGAAAACTGTGTAATTGAGAGAAACCTGAAGCCGGGTTCCTGCACTTTCCAGCTGCGCAGTCTCTGGAAAACCACATTTTATTACCTTGAAAACCACTGCGAAATGATGACAATCAAGCAATGATGGATAATCAAGTGTTGAATTCGAGCGCTCTGTGCGAAAGTATCTGAGGATCTGAAGGTCAGAGGTCAAAGAAAGCGCCTGAAACTGTCTTTATGTTTAATGCATGTAGGTAGACTCTGGAGAGCAGAGTCATTCAATCTTTTACAACCAGATGCATCCCCGTCCTAACCTTTTCCTTTTTACTCTCCTACCATCCGACAGACATTACAGGAGCTTCTGCTCGCCTTCCGACAGGCTCAGGAAGAGCTTCTTCCCCGAGGCCGTGACCCTGCCGAGCCCCCCCACCATTGTGCTTAAGACTCAGGGCCGAAAGGTTGAATTTCATCCGCAAGTATTCTACAGTCGTGCATGACCGTGGATGAAAGTTACTGCTGCGCAATTCATAGGAAATAAGATCAAAATGACAGAAACGGGCGAGTGCAACCTCCAACTGGATCGTGAAACAAAACAGTACAAATCATCTGTAACATTCATCACAGAGCGACTCGATGGAAATCATGAATTCATATTTTGCCTGCTGAGCCTTAATGCCTCTTTACTGCTTCACCGTTACACTACATTAACACTGCTTGTTCTCACACAGGCTGAAAGACACTCATGCTGCTCCGATTATCATTATTTACATTGAAAATACCAACTGTACGTATTTCTTGAAGACTGTACATACATTCTCTCCGGTGCATGTGGCCTCTCTGATGTCAAACTCACGACAGACTGTAGGATATCACTTACACTTGTATGTAAATAACTATTCCTTTGCACGTCTGGTAAGATTCCAACTGTTTTTAATTTCCTTTGTATTTATTCTCTGCACGACGACGATAAAGCAAATGGAAATGCGTTGATAAAAAACATTTGGAACAACTTTCCCGCCAAACTTTTGTGCTTATACGAACTTTGATGTACTACGTGCTGAACTAAACAAAAGTCTGTGTGTGTGTGTAAAAGACGCCGTTCAAGAACGCCTTCGTATTCACTTTTAAATGTCAGTTTCCCTCGGCAGGAACATCACAACTATACAGCATTTACGATTATTATGATTTCACTGTAAAAGTACTCGTGTGGTACGCATAACCGACGTACTCGTAGATTTTTAAAGCACGGACGGAACGACATGCGGCTCTGATGAAATATGAGCAGCACTCGAGCAGCTGTCACTCTGCACAGAATTCGGCGTCTGTATTCTCAACTGAACACACATAAAGGGTACAGACAGTGTAACTAAATTATATATAATTTATATGTACGATCCCCCCTGTTACAAAAGCTGGACAGTAATGATTTAGTAGCAGGAACAACTGTTCACTACAACCATCAGGTTCCCTTCTGCATGCGAAGCATCACCCTTCCACTTGAAGCATCTGTTCAGCAGGTTTTTCCTCTGGAATGCAACATAAGAGGCACGAAAGAATCACAAAGTGGACAAGAGACGAAACATCACACTCGCCGGCCAAGTTGTTCGAAGTGAATGTAATATGATACGGCAGCCTTGTAATAAACTCTTCCCCTAACGAGGATTATAATCTTCAGTTTCTACTGAATCTGTTATTTTAGTGGCTGCAGGTTCAGGTGAGGTCTCCAACTTTCTGACTCACCTGCCAAGACGACCGGTAGATAAGAGAGAGAAAGAAAGTTCTTTACTGTCACCTATTAATCTTGTTTCAGTACGTTTCATTCAGAGGTATTATGTTAAATACCAATTTAAGAGAGGCCGTAGCTTAAGAATAAGAATTTAATTCACGGTAGTTAGCAGCAGCCGAGCCGCAGGCAACTATTTTGGTACAAACATCTACCCGCCCGGGGGGGGGGGGGGGAGGGCCTCGCCACACAGGAAATCTGCCCACATTTGACGGGTGTTAATTCCCAACCCTCTGTTAAACTGTTCAGGGTTACACTGAAATGTGTTCCAAATATTTCCTCAACCACAGGGGCCCACGCACAGCCGCTGCCAAGCAGGTTATGTTTTGCATTAGGTGTGGGTGCGTGCCTACGTGGGAACGTGTTGGCCCGTTTGATCGCAACAATGCAGAAAGGAAATACTGATTGAATTTTAAGTGAAGTGACACCAAAGGTGTGACTCAGTCCAGCGGACTGCTGATTTCAGTTTGGGAGATCCGGATCAAAGTCCGAACACAGGAGTGTTTTAAAGTATTGAGAGATCGGACTTATTTTTCTGCTGCGTGTGTCTCGGGACAGACGAGATATTAGAAGCACATCTCTACAAAGTACAAATGATCTATGACGACCGATTTAAATATATCAATACTCCTAAGTTTAAATACAAGCTGAAGTGGTATGCAACACATGTTTCCACATAAAACACCAGGATGATGACGCTCTTCCAACATTGAAGCACATTGTTTTCATGATACTTTCTCTCTGATCTTATATGAGTGTACAAACCCATCTGTTATTGTTTACCTGCATGGGTGATGATGGGTAGATATCGTCACTGGTGGAGTCCACCAGGTCCTCCTCATCCAGCGTGGCTCTCTTATATGTTGACATCTGAAAAGTCAAATGCAGAAAAGACTCCCTTAGTGCTTCCATGTTTCCCTTTGGCCCCTCGGGAGGGAACGTTTGTGCGTGACTCCCCAGCAGTCTTCAGGCTAGGGTTTCCACTTTAAATCCATCAGGAGGAATCTTGTTTGTCTGGTCGGGTCAGTCCCGTCCTTTCAAAAGGCCCTCTCCTGCTCCCGTCAGCCCCAACAATACCTCTCAGCCTCCATGGTGTCTGACAGATACCCCGGAGGCAGACGTCCCAACACCAATCAAAAGACCCTCCCTGAAATCCTTGTAAGTTCTCCCTGAGGGGTCCCTCTCTTACGCTTTCACCGCTTTGTAGCTCTTCCAGGGCAAAACGTTTTCCTGGTCACACAGCGTGAGAGAAGACTGAAAAACAGGAAGGAGCACCGACCTGAGCGACTTACATGACTAAGAGTGATTGTGTGTGTGCGCGTGTGTGTGCGCGTGTGAAAGTGTGTGTGAATCCCCTGATAGATTGATAGGGCAGGGAACCTCACAGTTGTAGGTTACACCCAGTGTCTTTTCTATAGGACATGATTCACTGGGGGGGAGGAGCCCAGACAATCTATTCCCCTCCCACTACATGCTTCTACTCGTCGCCCGTGGCAACCGTTACCTGATAGGCATGACAGTCAGTTCTTCTGAGGTTTAACCCCTCACTTGCAGGGCCACTGATACATAACGGAAACAATTGTTTTCTCTTCATTAAAAGGCCAGGAGGGTATTTAAAATCAGTAATAAAGTCCCAATACATTTATTGATATACAGGACCAGATATTGATATTTTTGACTATTTAAAATTATTTTGTGTGCAACTATAGAACGTGTTTTCTATGCACCTTTTTAGATTTCATACCTTAATAAAAGAAGTATTTTATATTTAATCATTTATACAAATTTATTTAATCCATCATCTATATAAAACTGCCCTCTAAATACAGGGATAACAAAAATCAAATCAAGCTTTAAATATTTATATGATACACATCCAATAAACAAATACTTAAAGTGCCTCGTGCATACAGGACAGCACTTTAAAGACAATATCTGAGAACCAGGTGTAAACAGAAGTGTTGCTCACCATTCAGGCTGAGACCTGCGATCACTCACTTGGTAGTCAAACAATCTTATACATGGAGTGACTGCGTGCAGCTTCAGCTCATCCAACGTCACAGCGCCGTGTTGTTTGAACACATCAGCTGAGATAAAGAATATTCCAGCTCTGCCTCACATCTGCCGGTGTTAAAAGTTTGCTTACATCAGCAGACGGAACAGTCGCTGGACAGGACGGCAGTTATACAGCCAGGTGATAAATACACCGTAAATCAAACTTGTATAATGTGAAGCCGTTTGGCAGATAATAAAAGAAACGTAACTTTGCAGAGCAAACATCGCCCTAACTATACTTTTGCCAACTGCAATATGACGTGCGGCAGATGTGCAGCCAGATGTTCAAAAGGTCTGCTAAAGACTCCGTCGCGCATCTTCCCATATCAACATCCAGAAGACATAACAGTCACGGAATTTTTTTTTTTTTTTTTTTATGAAAACAGATATGATCTTCTTGTCAACATTAAAAAGGAGATCCAAGGTGTTATCCAATATCCTAAATTTTTCAGATGATAAGTCACCGCCCAACGATAAGCATTCCAGAGAATTCCAGGCAAAACCTAAAGCACAGAATCCTGTTAGAGCTCCTCGTCTGAGTGGCAACATGCTGCACATAAACGCCCAGACACACCGGGAGGAGTGAACTGCTGTGAGCCTCGTCTGACCTCTGCAACAGCAACAACAAATTAAATCATTTAGACACCTGAACCGGGCTTTGGTACACTGTGTTATAGCTTCGCAGCCATGCGTGAAACGATCAATGAGGCAGACGAGAGATGCAGAGGGACAGACGGGGGAGGAGGTTGACGGGGAGAATGAAGAGCCCATCGGGTCCTTTTAGGACAATTTCAATTACATAAATGGTTTCAAGTGACCTTTAGCTGAAAGCAACCTAATGGGGGATGTTGAAACTCTAAACACACAGTGTATTTGGTTTCCATCAATATTTAACCTACAATTCATGAAAGGATTACAGCTGGTCCATTTCACAGAATACTTACAGAATTACTCAAATTGAAAAGGCTACAGAGTAGGTGAAGTATAAAAAAATAAATGTACCCATGTGGTCTGGCTTGGAAACACAAGGCAGAGCATCGGCCCGGGCCGTGTTGTTGTATAAAACACACATTCCTCAACACATTGTTCCCAGCCATTTGGGGTCCGTGCAGAATTGACTCACCCAACACAGCTGAATCACTGCACACTGACAATTTCAAGGAAAACATGCCTATGAACTTTTAGACCTCCGAGCGACATAATCCAAACATCTAAATATCTTCAACGTGAGGTCATCAGTGTGCCTTGACTTGCTGCACATGCTGGCCGCTCGAAGCTGTGCTGGATAACATCTGCCAAAGCAGGCGAGTTCCTGTTGATGATTTCTGGAAGTCACGTCGAGCGACAACTGGAACCCGTCTAAAAACACTAAATGATTCAGGCTTCGTAACGTTCAAGGTCTTTCTGATCTGTCCTGCAGAGGCCCGACATGTCTTTCCCAAGAAAAGTTAGGAGGACGAGTATCCCATGGTTCTTGACGACGAGAGGCCGTGGCCTTTCACTGGGGCCCTAAACCACAAACAGACGTCAGTAATTCGTCACAGATCCTCCAAAACCAGACAATTATTGGTAGCGCAGAGGCATTCCTCCAAGAATAACCAGAGTCTGTTTGGGTTTGGGACCGGGGAGATGTCTTGTGTTTGACAGTTTATTCTGAAGAGAATAAAGACAGAGCAGGGAGAAAGTATCCAGAGAGACAAGGGAGTGTAAATATATGTAGTGTAAAGTATTTGCGCTAACGAGACATCAGTAGACGTGTGCAGAAGGCCGACGAGATACGGTGGGCTAAAATATTTCAATATAACGGTCACATTACTTGACTTTAGCTGCACTGTTCCAATGTCTCTGCTTTAATAAGTTCCCTTTAGAACCTAAAGATTGAACACATTCCCTCTGAATTAACAAATGAAATAAAAGATGTCAAACACGCAGTTATTGGAAAGCGCTACATTTTGCAATGATTACGGTTTGTGACATTCACAGTCAAGTAGGGCTAAAGTCTTCTGGTCGGTTTGTTGGTCAATTAGCTTTATTTCATTAGGAGCAAAGCTTCCTCTCAACAGCCTTAAAAGGACTAATCCGTCATTTATGAGGGCGAAAGGAGCAGAGCCTGCAGCTGCTTGCCAGCTTGTCTACTGCACAACGTATTTACTCGTATTCCTCGCTGCGTTTGTTTTTCGGGACTTTAATCCCCTTCTGGGATTGTGTACATATCTTCTGTCAGCCTTTGATGGATGTGTTTATCACACATGTTTACTTTGCGATGATGATCCTCGCACAGTTTATCGTCAGCGCTAATTCTCAGGAAGGAGGCTCAGTCAAAGAACATGATGAACTTGTCAAGTGTTTTGTGGCTGAGCAGTAATGAAAGACTTCTCCTTTAAAGACAAGCTGAGACTCCTGTGTGATGAGTAAAAAAAGCAACCCGCGCACCTACCTGCAGGCACATTGTTGTTGTTTTTCGAGAATGACCTGCAAGTAACCTCTGTGTTTCATATAAACATGACCCACACACACTGCAGAGGGAGAAAAAAAACTTCCTCCTCAAGTTTAAAACTTTCCCTTTTTGTGAATCCCACTGGAGACGCTGAGGTTGGGAAAACATTCCAGAAATACCACTATGTGAAATGTAAACACGACCACACTTCGGACTTCAACAGGGAGCGCAGTGCAAACACATTAATGTGCTTTTACATCATCACCCGATGGTTGCACACGACGCTACTTTTTAAGTTGTTTACCAGGAGGCATGTGCAATCTGTTACCACACACTGCCCCTTTACCCTGTGTGTGAGGGATTGACCGTGTACCATGGCGAGTATGTGCTTGTGTTTGTTAGCTCCCTGTATGTTAACATATCCCGTGAAGCAACACATTGGAGTGATGACTCAACATGTAAACATTTATTAATGGAGTCACAAGCCAGCTTGTACTTTATCTTGTGTGCTCAGCCCTCTGTTTTCTGTGCCTGAAGGTAACAGATAGCAACATGAGCTGTCTCATGCTGCAGCTCCTGACCTCTGACGTCAAGACAGCACTGGAAATGTCTTTCTTTCACAGTGCAGAGAAGTTTCCTTTAGGAGAAAAACACCCTGATAAGGAGCTACTTTCCCAGACAATCTGTTCTTTTTCCCCAAGCCTTGGAGCAGGATACTTAAACCAAGCTTATAAAAGATTCGCAATGCTTTATTTTTAATCATGCATGTGCATTGGTGCCCAGGAAAAGAAGCTTGCAGTTTGTTTTGTGTACATTGAGTTTTGGAGCCAGAACACAGACAGATAACTGGAGATTACCTGTTCCTGCTGTTGTTATGGCGCCCAGGCAGCACACTGGTGTTCACACCCTGCTGATGAATAACTGCAGAGTAAACCAGACTCCCAGGGTGCAACACATCCAGAGCTGTGTGACATTATGGAGGCAAACAATCGCTACGGCAAGAGCTTGTAAAATCCAAGATTTGTATCCAACATGTTTCCTGTACGGTGTATAAGTTCAATGAACAGAAACACAAAGCATACACACAAGGAAAAACTTCTTGTGGTAGCAGGAGACCTCATGCCTTGTCCTGTTAACAGGATGCTGTCCATAAACTGTCAATTAGTTGGCTTTAATTTAATTACAACAGCTTTCCCCTCCTTCACCTCGTATAATGTAAATAAGCTCACAAGGATCCAGGTAGACATTTATAAAATGATACGCCACTGCTGCCATTAAATAAAGCAAAACAAACACGAATTTGTATGTTTGCTACAGTAATTTCCCCTATATATATATAGCTTGGTTTAGTATGCATGCAGGCTTATCTGTTATATGAACGGAAATGTGTTTTTCAAACCCCCCACAGAATAAAAGAGATGAGTTTCCAAGAAGGTAAAAGAGCATTTCAACACATGTCATGAGGCTAGCTTACTGTGCAACAGTACAACACGAACACCACGCCGGAATATGTCATTTCACATGTTAAAACAACAACACAGTCACTAAGGTCACTGAACTACATGTGTGTTTCCATTTATAGGCACAGTTATACAACTAATTTAACCACAGGAATACGTGATGTTGGAGGGAATTTTCAGTGACGAAAACTTTTCACTTTCTGTTCGCAAAAGCGTAACAAGCCAGTGATATTGAATCCGTAGCGTAGATGTAAATGAGGGTGGTCTTAAGTCATCTTTAGAAATGTCAATAGGTGACTAGAAGTTAAAATAGGTTCACTATAAACGACAAGAAATGTTTAAAGACAGTGGACATGGACTCACCCTGCTGTCAGATGATGTTCCGCGCGGCCACTGCCGTGACTTCTACGTATTTTCTGACGGGGGGCAGAGTGTGTGTGACACCGCTATGTCAACCAAAGACCTTGCGCCTCGATGTCAAGATAATTCAAACCATTCTGGACGCCTTGTCGGCTCTACCGCCAACCCGGAAATCATCTCGCACTGTCGAAAACGCATCGAAAAGAAACACACTGCGCATAAATATACTGCCATTTAACCTGATAAGTGCATCTCTGGGGTTCTTGAAAGCTTAAACAACTTTTTTTAATTTAACTTTGTAACATCCTTCTTAGACGAGCTTAACCGTACACGACAGATACTACTAGCTAGCAGTTATTAACTAGCATCCTCCCTACCGGCGTCTGATGTGCCCACATTATAAGGCTTTCAGGTCAACACAAACGTTCACCTGTTAACGATTAACTAAATTACATGCTTGAAATGAGCCTAAACTCTAAGCGGAACCAGAGTAAATAAAAAACAACATTATTGACCTTGCTGTGTCTCTGTACTTTCACATTGATTTTCCAGGCAGGCAGAACAGTATAGAAGCACACAAGAAAATCAATCGTGCTGTAGGGTAAACGAACATTTTCCTAATTGCTGTGTATTAAGTTGTTTCATAACAGATTATTGACAACGCAAAGAATGTTTAGCGCTCGGTGGTTAACTTATTTGATGAATTCTATTAAGATTTGGGAGGAGGAAAATATTTTTTTTTAAAAAGAGTAGAAAGGGCAAACCTACGCCAAATCCAATGCACTTTTTTTTTGCTGTGTTAAATGCATTTGCCTAAAATCTTAATTGGTTATTGTTACTCCTCTCCGACAAGTTTGGTGAAAATCGTTTGGATACATTTCGAGTAATACTGCTAACAAACAGACAACCGAAGTTAAAATAACCTTTTAACGGGACTCCTCATTATTATGATTTAACCAGAGGAAGATAAGAGTTTAAAAACTTGGTCTACAGTGACACCCAAAGGAGCCCAATTATAACAGAGAGTCTATTTAGTGCCAATCACATCTTTAAATGTATCTGCTTGCCTTAGTTTGAATGCCTTTCCAGATTAAGTTTTTTATTTATGTCTTTTAAGGTTGTGTCTGTGAATGTACGAGTGTATGTATTTACATAACACCATTCTGTTCTGTGGCCTGGGGAAAACGTGGCCAGTACCCCAAAAGGTCCATTAACACTGACAATGCAGAGTTTTACCTCTAACAATTTAAGTAGATCACATTTTGCTGGTGTTGTTTGTCACTTCAGAAAACATTATAATGTATTTTTTTTTTTTTACTTTTTAAGTTTTATTACCACATTTGCATACTTTGTGTGCTCTGTCCAGAAGCAGTGCACCTTTCGACCGACAGGCGGAGCTCTCGGTCCACTCCCACAGCAGCGGCATGGCATCGTTATTTCTAAGGGGGGTGGTTGTTGTTTTTTCCCCTCGTGGGATACAGACCGTTATTCTCAGACCCCCGCAGCCTCAGTCGAGAAAACTGTGGCCTTAAATCAGGACTGATAGCCCCGACGAGGACACATCTCAAGGTGAAGGATTAAATGAACTGCACGCCCATTTGGAAATAGATTTCTTTCCCTCGGATCTCCACTTGCAGTAAGTAAAAGTATAATACAACTTTTGCACAGATAACCGGTTGCTTTTGAAGAAACGCGGATTATAAAGCCGACATTTGGTTGTATGTTGTTCGAGGCGACTCGGGAGTTTTGCACTTAATAGTCATTGTAGATTTTACCAGCTCTTCATGAAACCGGTTCTCCACGAGGATTAGACTGCTCTTCGATGCGATTCGGTAGTTTATCTTCATTTCAGCTATTAATAAAACATCTGATTTAATTTTACGTGCCTTGATTTTCAACCTGTGATCATATATTTGGTTCCCTGCACCAACTCCTGTTTCTTTGAACCTCCAAATGGATAAAAGGTTGCATAAAAGAAGAAACTTTTAAACATGTTTTAATTACATTTGCACAAAAAGAGATTTACAGGAAGAAAACAAACACAACAATAAACAGCACATAACTTTACATTGTCACATTACATAACAACACTCTAGGAGGGAGGTGCCACACAGTTCATAATACCTTCATAATCATATGGTTGATTTGACAAGTGTGGCAGAGATCCAAGGTTTCCAAAGAAACTCTGAAATACGTCTGATCATTTGTTGTCTGTATTAATTGCAAACGCCGAAATGCATTTCTAAACTTGATCCCATTTCCTTCCAGAGTTGAATGCAGTCTCACCGATTGAATCGTACACAAACCCTAACAAGACAAATATAAAACACTTCACACATTTCCTCTCAATCATGCGGACGGAGATAAGAGGAGCTCAGGTTTATGTTTCAGATTCTGGAGATAAGGCTTTGTGGTGGATTGTGTAACTCTGAATCTGACTGACTTGGAAATAACCACACAGAGTCGAGCGAGACCTCCAGATCTCCTCAGATCTACTGAGACCGACTGTGAGGATTCAGAGGAGCGAAGCTCCGACTCCTCGACCTGAGACAGCAGCTCCGTCTGATGCTGCAGACCTGACTTGTTTATCCATCTCATAATTATTGGGGAAATAGCTTTAGGGAAGTATTGAGAAAGTCTTAATTGGGTTCGTTCTCTAGTTATTTCTCCATCTTAGCTCCTCAGAGGAGGTTTGGAATCCCGTAATAAAGTGTGGCTGCCACACAGTTTGACAGTTGATTCGCTGCAGCTCTAAAGGCTCTGTCGTGCCATATTGGGCGGGATTTCTTGAAGAACTTTTTAACAAATGTCTCCTTTACTAGATCCTCCTACACCCAAACCCCTTTTGTTTATTTCCTTTTTACAGCCCCAAAACCAAATAGGAGGAGAAACAAAGGCTCCGCACACTTAATCTCCCTTTTGCTCATTCATTAAGTCAAACCAGACCAGAGTTGAAACTCAAAACACTCTTTTTTTTTTAAAGAAAAGGAACAGCGTCTCTACTTTCAGCTCCTCCAGATGATGTCCAGATGATTTTCAAGCCAGATACCAGCCCCATTACAGAGGAAAGTCGTATAATTTCAGCTGTTTGTGTCCGCTGTCTCACTGCTCATATCACTTTCACTCATGAAGAAAGACCCCCGAGATATTTGAACTCCTTCTCTCCAGGCGTCCGTTCCCAAATGGAAGGTTGCTGCCTTGTTGCTTCGCTGCGTTTATAGACATCTGCTGTATAAGGCAACACGTTGGAGTAAAGGCATCTTCTTAAATCTTTTTCAGAAAGCATTTACGGTCTCGTTCCTGGGAGCGTCTCTTTACAGAGCTTACACAAGTTCTTTGCTTTTCTGGCTGACTTCAGCGTGGATGTCCTGAAACAGTAAGCGAGGAGATTCTCCAGTAATTGATCAGTCACAGCTGGCGTCGTCTTCTCGGGAGGGAAACAAATTCCAAAAGGGGGTCTTCAAGTAAACTTGGGCGGTCTTTAATATGCCTGCCCGCTTAAATAAAGTCAATGTGTGGGAAACACTGGGATACATGATGCTACCTTCAAACACCAATCACTCTGGGGGAAGTTTAAGGAATCTCAGTAGGCCGAGAATAGAAGATCAGTATTGTTTTTAACTGATCCTCGATGCCACGCATGTTAAGACATGATACGTTCAGGCGCGCTACATAGTTTAGAAAAGTAGCTACTGTTACTGACAGTCTGAATACGTTAGCATCAGCATTTCCTTGAATCCACCTCATCTTTCAGGTAATATGCTGCCCCCTACTGGTTCGGAGTATGATCCCGACAGTTACATTTATCACCTATAATCACTGTTTTTGCACGTAAGAGGCTGAATCAAACCCTCTGGCGTGAAAAGAAATCCAAGTTGCTTATTTTAAAGCTGGCAGGAGTGTTTAAGTGTCCTTGCCTTGCACACTCACTCAAAATCAGGCCTTAGGTGTCTAATTGTAGCAGTAGCAGTTTTTTATGTCACAAGTTTTAGTATCTTGAGGTTTTTTTCTCCAAGTTGATGGTGTGCAGTCAATCATTTGGTGTTAATCGGCTTTGTTATGGGCCTTAAACCTCTCAGTGCTATCGAGCTCAATCCCATTAAAATGACCTTGACTCTTAAGCACGAGAAAGACAGAAGGAGGGTGTGGATAATTACAGATGAAAGCCCGACTGCCAGGACTTATAAGAGCCCCTGTTGTGACTACTTACATTCACCGCAATGCGCCTAGTTTCTTAACTCCGTTTTTTCTTTCTGATGCAAAGCCTCACGGCGGGTTGACAGATGTGCAGACAACAAGCGAGCCCAGGTTCGTCTTTCTTCTGCACAGAGTTGAAAACACGTAAACAGGCTGCTGGTTGTATTGTAGCTCCTCAAACAGTCTTATGATCTCAGCCAAGGACGGTTCAGTATGTTGTCATCTGTTGTTCTGTCAGTGTGTTGGTCCGTCTCTCTGCAGGATTTATAAAACTACCAGGCTGATGTTCATGACACTTGAAGAGGTGGAGCATCGGCCAAGGAAGAACTCATTCAAATTTTTATTGGAGCGGAATATTCGTTAACCCTTTAATGCCCATATAGTCAGAAATAACGTGGTGTTATATTTATATATACCTCCTCTTTCTTTCTGATGTAAAACAAAGTATTGCCTTTGTGTCAGCTCGCCATATTTAGCTTGAATAATAAAACTTCATGGTTTGTATATTTAGATGTTGACCTCAGTGAACTGTCATTTCTTTGCATATTATCCAGGGTGTTACTTAGTAGATCCAGTCAGCACGAAGCTCAACGCTCACACCCCAAAAACTCATGCAAACATGCAATTTAACTAATAATACCATTTATCCAGTGGGACTATTTGCGCTGATGCTACACAAGCAAGAATTTTGTCTGAAACAAGTTTGTCCAAACAGAGTAAATACATATTAAACCAGTACGTCAAGTGAGAGGCGAGATGACGCAGACTTAACTACTGTGTGTCTCTTTCCTCCCGTAGCCGTGCGACAGCTGCAGACAGGCTTCCTCGGCTTCCACCGGTGGCATGGTATGGCTGTGTAGAGACGACAACATGAAGGTGACGGCGCTCCTCATCGTTTGCTCCTGTCTGGTCCTCGGGAGTCTGGGAAAGCCACAATTCCCTGGTAAGTTACAGAGTTTACTTGAACAGGAGTTGTCACTCCGCACGCTCCGGAGGTCTTCAAGGTTGTCGGAGGACATTTTGTTTATACAGATAAAGTTCCTGTTAGGGTCTTTTTTTGGGGGGCACGACAGACAATAACAGGAATTCTATTGTGAAGATAAATTCTACCAAAAGTTATCTTCCCTCTGCTACGGAGGAGACAAAACAATCTCCTCACGTATTTCACTGTGTGTCTCTTTGAGTTCACAGTGTCGGGTACAGAATGACCTGTTCCTCTGCTGACAGGTTATTGGATTCACTTCAAATCATAACAAGTTATTTGAGGACAATTGCCACGGAGAGAAGGTCAAGACCACGACCTATAAATTCTCACAGACCCAAGAATTCCTCCATTGAAGGAATAATTGTCAACAATGAGAGAAAAAGCTTTAAAAGGAAGAAACCTTTAGCAGAACCAGACTCGGGGGAACACAGACTAACATCAATCTGTTGTGTCCTGTATCTTCTCATACACAGAGCAAGAGAAGGATCCCCGGTTCTGGAACCTGTGGGCCCAGCGGACCCTGAAGAACGCTCTGACGCTGCAGAAACTCAACACAAACAAAGCAAAGAACCTGATCCTTTTCCTTGGAGATGGTGAGTCGGGTTTTTAAAATTTTTTTAAATCATGTGCAAATGAATTGGCATGAAATTCAATCCCATCTCAACACAGTGTGGAAGAAGTGAGCTCACCAATAAGGAGCCACATGATCAATGCGTCATGTTGTGAATTCACTTGTGCACAAAACCAACCGAGGAAACGGTTTTATCTAACCTGAAACTGTGCTACAGAAGACTATTAGTGGAGGACTGCCAATACGTCACCGGGCTTGTGTTTGGGCTGGTTGAACAATAACTTTCATCCTCCCATCAGGCCTCTGCGCCCTCTGTTTGGACTATAGGCCCAGCATGACATTCTTGGGCAGGGCAATATCAGCACAGTCGGAGAATAACAGGCAGCATCTTGCGACCCGCACGAAAAGCTTGTGATTTTAACCTTTGACCTCCGGGGTGAAGGAAGAGCTCCTCTGCCTGTCTGATGTTTCCTCCGTGTGTCCCTCGAGCCTCGGTCTCGATGTTACACGCAGAGCTTTAATAACGCTGTTCCACATTCCTGCAAGGCGTCACCTTGCACTGGGGGCGAACTAACACAGGGATATTCCTCACAATTTGTTTCAGCTTACCGAGTTACGTCACCCAGCTAACAGCACAGTAATGCAACTCTTGACAGATCGGCATTTTATTCCTGTGACGTAAAGATCATTCATCCTTTTTTTTTATACTGGGATTATATTTCAATTCAAAGAACTCATTTTAGTGGGTTGAGCAACAGGGGAATTATAATCCCGCGGGCGTGGCGAGCTGTGGCGATGACAAAGAAAGCAACCGCTGTACTTCCTACTTGTTGTACTGTACGAGCTCATTAAGGTTTAGATCTTTAGTGTAAACTGTTTGTTGTGTCCCCCCCTTTCAATCCCCCACCCCCCCGAGGGACAACAATTCAATGCTAACGGTTGACCTGCTTTCTGGTGTCAAGGGATGGGTGTTCCCACTGTGACGGCTGCTCGAATCCTAAAGGGTCAGCTGACTGGACAGAGCGGAGAGGAGACACAGCTGGAGATGGACAAGTTCCCATTTGTGTCTCTGGCCAAGGTAGTTTCCTGTGGTTATTATATCATGTAGTATAGTGCAACGTCTGTGACAATCGGCAAGACGCGTGATGTACATACAAAGAGTTCAATTGTTTGGCGACAGGCAGATGCATTACCTCGGTCATCATGAGGATCTCAAACTATCTTTTACTCTGCAGACGTACAACACCAACTCCCAGGTGCCGGACAGCGCTGGCACGGCCACAGCGTACCTCTGCGGGGTGAAGGCCAACGAGGGCACGGTGGGCGTGAGCGCCGCCGCCGTCCGGTCCCAGTGCAACACCACCAAGGGCAACGAGGTCACCTCCATCCTCAGATGGGCGAAGGAAGCAGGTAGAGTGACATTAGATAACAGGACCTCACCCAAGGGGCGTGGCAGCGTCCACAGGGGGGGGTGGATTCATCAGGTATTTGATGTCTGAAGCAACATAAATTTGTCTGTTGTTGACGCTGCGTGAAATCAACGGAGGGAATGAAGCAATGAATTCCTCTTTTCAGTTGCTCTCCGTTGGAGTTATCCTCAGATCAGTTACACTCCCTCGGGTCCGGAGATAGTTGACAAGAGATGGACTCTTGCAGTCTCTGCTGTGAAGTTTTTGCATGTTCTTCTCATCTTTCGGAACCCCATTGTGCATCTTTGGCTGAGATTTAAAGTGTTGTGTAGATATAACGCATCGGTGCTTAGGAGCGTTTTCACGACCAGTTGGAGTCAGTTACTTCTGACATCCCCAAGACTTCAAAGAGGAAGTTCCTGTTTTACGTCAAACAGCTGTGGTGTAATTGGTCAGTGGTGAAAGAAGTTGTTCCTACAATTTCAGGATTAAGATTCGCATGAGTCATCCTCTTTATTTGGGATATTTTCCTGCACCTGGTTGCATAAATAAAAGTTTGCACCTTCATCAGAATATGTCCCTAAGTCTCTTCTTTAGGAGCGTCTCATAAATCCTCTTAGGTTTCTCCCTCGCATGTGTTAAAGATAAAAAGGCTTTCACAGCAGTTACTGTCAAAATACAGCATATGTGCACTGCTGTTACCATGGTGATGCCCCACTGCCATTATCATCTGACGGCGTTGTAGTCGGTGTTAGTTAGCTTCTCCGAAATACACAACAAAGAGACAACAACAACAAACGGAAAGCCAGAAGATTCAAAAATGTTGTTCTCCTTGAAACATATTGAAACCAAGCGAACTTACCTCAGCTGTAAGCGTATCCACCTATTTCACACGTCCACCTGCATGTGTGTGTGTGTCCACCGCAGGCAAGTCCGTGGGAATAGTGACCACAACCCGTGTCAACCACGCCACCCCCAGCGCCTCTTACGCCCACAGCGTGGACAGAGACTGGTACTCCGACAACGAGATGCCGGCCGACGCCCTGCAGGGCGGCTGCGTCGACATCGCCAGACAACTCTTCGAAAACATTCCCAACATTGATGTGAGTCAACAGAATCGATCCTGTTCAAGCTTTTCAGCGGCTGAACTATTTAAACTTCCTGTCATACACTTGGCATGTGGTCATTTGTTCGATTCTAAGTTTGGATTCTGTCGTTTATTTCAGGTGATCATGGGAGGAGGGCGGAAGTACATGTTCCCCAAAAACACGTCCGATGTGGAGTACCCCGGTGTGCTGAAGCAAAGCGGCACCCGAAACGACGGAAGAAACTTGGTGCAGGAGTGGATTGACAAAACCAAAGATAAAGTAATTGCTCCTTTCCCTTCACCGTCTTCCCTCAGTCCAATGACATTAACATTTTCAGGAGCCTGAATTGACATTTCTGTCTTTCTTCCGCCGGTGCAGCGAGGTCATTACGTATGGAACAAGAAGCAGCTCTTATCGCTGAACCCCAACAACGTTGATTACTTACTGGGTGAGTCTCATTGTCCTGATGAAACTCTCATTAAACTATAAATGAAGAACCCACATCTGCATTCAGGCTCATTTTCCTGGGTTTAATGTCCCATTTCTCCTTGTTCTGTTATTCCAGGTCTCTTTGAACCTGCCGATCTGACGTACGACCTGGAGAGGGACAAGGAGACGGATCCTTCACTGACCGAGATGGTGGAGGTGGCCATCAAGATCCTGAGGAAGAACCCTGAGGGGTTTTACCTGCTCGTAGAAGGTTAGTCTGGTTTACTGACATGGCTCAGTCCTTTTGTCTTTGACAACACAAGTTGGACAATGAATGTCGCTTTACTGCCTAAATCTGTGTGTATATATATCTGCGATATGACCCATCATCTAGGGGGCGTGGCTTCCTTTATATTAGCAGTTAGTCTGATATTAATGTAGATCTCGATATTGTATTAAAACTCAGAATAACTGACGTACATGACTGTGAACATCATTATTAGCTCAGTAGTACTTCAATAAAACCCTACTCTTTCCGGTCTTCTACCCTGCTGTCAGCTTCTCTTCACATAATTCCCTTAAAGGAAATGTAGTTTTGCAGCAGTTCATAGAATACGACAGGAATATTTGACATTCAGAGCTCGGGATGGAAAGTAAAAAAAAAAACATGAAAGCTAGAAAACCTCAAAGCAGCCGGAGTCACGGAGTGTCAGGAGGGGAAATGTGCTGAAGGACCAGAATATAGTTTGAACAGGGAGTCTGGTTTGGTTTGGATGCACCAACGTTGGAGTGGAGCCAAAGCAACCAGTGATCAATGATTGATTCAACACCTTGGATGATGTTTGCCTTTCGGTCAGGTGGACGTATCGACCACGGACACCATGAAGGCAAGGCCAAGCAGGCTCTGCACGAAGCCGTGGAAATGGACCGCGCCATCGGCCGGGCGGATCTCATGACCAGCGTCCACGACACCTTGACCCTCGTCACTGCCGACCATTCTCACATGTTCAACTTCGGAGGCTACACAGTCAGAGGAAACACCATATTTGGTAGGTGATGTGGATGTGAGGGGAACTGTGTTGTATATTTACCGTAGTGAATGATTGTTGTGATAGAAGTGGTCTTTGTACATCCACAGGACTGGCTCCCATGGTGAGCGACGTCGACCACAAGCCCTTCACCTCCATCCTATATGCGAACGGACCCGGGTACAAGATCATTAATGGTTCCAGGGAGAACGTCTCAACCATTAACTACCGTAAGGAAAATCATTGGCTTCACTGGAAAAATCCACCCTTAACATCTTGACCTCTTCAAGGAGAACTATGCATCCTAGCTAACGAGCTAGCGCAGGGCTAGCACCTTCTCCTACTACCATTTTGTACCTTCAGAGGCGACAGTGAGCCACTGTAGCGTGAAGGTCCGGAGGCTCTACGTAGCTCTTCACCCTGCAACAGTGAGCCACTGTATCACGACGGAGGTGCAGCTGTATTTCAGGGATGCCTCTCAACCATGGATCTCTCTCTCTCTCTCTCTCTCTCTTTACGGAGCTCCTCACCCGAGCTGGGGCGTCAAAAAATGGGACGATATCGAAGCCAGTCAAGAATTAATAAACTGCGTATGACACAATTTCTCACGAATGTCCGATAGGATAGAATTATGACAATGTAATCCCCAAAGGTCAACTTCACTGTGACATCATAAGATTACCCAAAAAACAATATTCGATGCCGTAACTCGGCAAGAGAAGGTGTAACTTAAGACCTCACTACATATAGGTTAGCTACATTGAGGTTCACTTGTGATGGTTGGTGGTGATAGTTGGAGTCATCAATGCCTCAGGAGTTAATACTTTCTCTCCATCTTCACCTTGTGTTCCTTCCTTCCAGAGGAAAACAACTACCAGGCCCAGGCCGCCGTACCTCTGAGCATGGAGACCCACGGAGGAGAAGACGTCGCCGTGTTTGCTAAAGGCCCCCTGGCTCACCTGCTGCACGGGGTCCACGAGCAGAACTACATCCCCCACGTCATGGCCTACGCAGCCTGCATCGGACAGAACAGGGAACACTGCCTATCTCGCAGCGGGACTGCGGGTTTACGCCCCGTCCTCTCCAGCATCGCTGCCGTTCTCACAGTCACCCGACTTCTGTGCTGACCTCCCCCCCCCCCCCCCCCCCCCCCCCCCCCCCCCAA
>CAAKHC010010179.1:0-15437 GCA_901007825.1 Macroramphosus scolopax | reverse complement strand
AAAAAGCCCCCCCCCCCCCCCCCCCCCCCTCCTGTGTTGATACAACAATGAAACAAATGTATGTCCCTCAGCCTGGTCGAGGGTTGCCAGGTTACCCCAGCTCCCCGGTTCCTGGAAACCCGACCCCACCCATCACCCCCGGCAGCTCCATGGCCCCGCCCTACATGTCGCCTGGAAACAGTGACATCAAACCGACGCCCTCTTCCTTCCTGCCGGACATCAAACCCAACATGGCAAGCCTGGCCCCTCCCCCTCCTACAGGTACGGCTGTGTGTTTCTATCTTTGTGTGGACATTTGATGACGCGACACACCCCCCCGGGCCGTGGTGGAGTTCATCCTGGTACCAACCGGGCTCGACCCTGCAGGTTGGGCGAGCTCAGGCTGGTTTGTAAACTAATTATTATTGTTATTGTCTTGAAATACTCCCTTCCTATTGTCAGGTAACCCCAGTGACGACCTGCGGCTGACCTTCCCAGTGCGTGACGGCGTGGTCCTAGAGCCCTTCAGGTTAGAGCACAACCTGGCCGTCAGCAACCATGTCTTCCAGCTCCGAGACTCCGTCTACAAAACACTCATCATGAGGTACACGCAGACACGCACTGACAGACACACACACACAGACACACACCTCACCACTGACTGTAACCTGCCCTCCTTGTCTGTGTGTGTCAGACCGGACCTGGAGCTCCAGTTCAAGTGTTACCACCATGAGGACCGACAGATGAACACCAACTGGCCCGCGTCCGTCCAGGTCTGACCTTCATTGTTTGTCTTGTTTATCTGCTCCTTTAACATCTTTGCCTTCCACTGTCTGAACAACGTTTATAAAGAGTTGTAATGTTTGTCCTCCTCCTCAGGTGAGCGTCAATGCGACTCCTCTCACCATCGAACGAGGTGACAATAAAACTTCCCATAAGCCTTTGTACCTGAAGCAAGTGTGCCAGCCGGGCAGGAACACGATCCAGATCACAGTCACCGCCTGCTGCTGTGTAAGTACACGCACACACACACACACACACACGTTTGGAACACATCTAACACCTGTCTCTCTCCCTGCAGTCTCACCTGTTCGTCCTCCAGCTGGTTCATCGTCCGTCGGTCCGCTCGGTGCTGCAGGGTCTGATGAAGAAGAGGCTGCTGCCTGCAGAACACTGCGTCACCAAGAGTGAGTGATTCAACGAGCTTTGTATTCACACGAGCACATGAGAGGTGTGTGAGTCCTGCGGTTCCTCGCCACCTCACCTGTGACATCATTGTCCTGATGTGACGACAGTATTTGAACAGAAGTGCAGTGGGAGGAATCATCAGGACTGAAATCCTCTGTAGCTCCATCACTGCGTCTGTCTCACTTCCCTTTCGTCATTTCATCTCCCTGAACTCAGTAAAGAGAAACTTCAGCAGCGGTTCAATTCCCGGGACTCCCGGGCTGAACGGAGAGGACGGCGTGGAGCAGACGGCCATCAGAGTATCGCTGAAATGTCCCATTACCTTCCGCCGCATTCAGCTGCCTGCCAGAGGTCACGACTGCAGACACATACAGGTCTGAGCCACAGCCAATCACAAGCCTGCATACGCTGTGATGTCACAGCAGCAGATCATTCACAAACACAAATTTAATCTCTTACAAATGCTGCGTATTCTACATGGTCATCGTCGGTCTGTCTGCCTGCAGTGTTTTGATCTGGAGTCGTACCTGCAGCTCAACTGTGAGAGAGGAACATGGAGATGTCCTGTGTGCAAGTATGTCACACACACACACACACACACACACACAGACTCTTCATACACACTTCCTGTTTCATCTTTAACCTGTGTGTGTGTGTGTGTGTTCCCAGTAAAACAGCTCTGCTAGAAGGTCTGGAAGTGGATCAATACATGTTGGGAATCCTCATCTACGTTCAGAAGTAAGGAGCTTCGTCTTCATCGTCAGTGGACGTGAACTTTGTTCTCCGTAACAGATTTTCTAGTCTTCTGACCTCACACGGCGACGGAGCAACTCCTGATCTTTACTGTCGGACGATAACGTTGTCAATCAAGCAGACATGTTTCTCATCACTGATGGAGATGAAATGTTTCTTCTCGCCTCCTCTGTTCTCGTCAGTTCGGAGTACGAGGAGATCACCATCGACCCCGTGTGCAGCTGGAAACCGGTTCCTGTGAAGCCGGACATCCATGTGAAGGAGGAGTCAGACGGTCCGGTGTTGAAGCGCTGCCGGACCCTCAGCCCGAGTCACATGGTCCTGCCCAGCGTCATGGAGATGATCGCTTCCCTCGGCCCCGCCCCTTCCTCTTCTTCGACAGCCTCTGCTGCCGCCTCCTCCCCGATGCCGTTCTCTTCCCTGACTGCAGGGGGCAGCAGCAACACGCCCGACTACCCCGGACCAGGTAGAGCTGATGGCACAGCTTAAAGCATTAAGATCAATTCAACTGATCAGATTATTTATTAGAAGTTTTATACTGTCAATATTTCGTGACTGAGTGAGTGAGTGAGTGAGTGAGTGAGTGAGTGAGTGAGTGACTGACTGACTGACTGACTGACTGACTGACTGACTGACTGACTGACTGACTGACTGACTGACTGACTGACTGACTGACTGACTGACTGACTGAGTGACTGAGTGTGTGACTGAGTGACTGAGTGACTGAGTGACTGAGTGACTGAGTGTGTGCGCGCTGTGTGTGGCTCGTCTGGATCGTGACAGACGTTGGCAGGATGTTGGTGAGGTGATGACTGCTGCAGTGCCCCCGTGTGGCGCCCTGTGGAACACCATGTTGAATGGACTGATTGGTTGATCATCACATTAGTTGCTGATTGATTTCTGTAATTAAACGATGTGATCAGATGTATTGATCCGTCCTCCCCAGCTCCGTCCTATCCCGGCCAGTCAGCCAGTTTCTCCGACTTCAGTAGCGGTCCCGGGACTCCGGGGATCGGGGGCGACTTCTCCTCCCCCGGCCCCCCCCCCCTCTCTTACCAATCTGAGCTGTCCAGTGCCCTCCTCACCCCCGACAAGCCTCCCCCACATCCGATGGCTGGACAGGTAGAGTAACACATCAGAGGAGTAGGAGGGGAAAACAAGCAGACGAGAAAATAATTGTCATCCTCTTCTTCCTCTCTTTCCTTCCATCCTCAATATCTTTGTCAACTATCTTCCCTCTCACCTTCAATCCATTCTTTCATCCTCACCTTTCCTTCCTTCCTGTCCTTTCTTCTCTTTCCTAACTTCATACCCTCGATTCATTTCACTGCCCCTCACGTTTCCTTTCTTCCTTCTTGGCTTCCTTCCTTATTTCTTTCCTCCCTCCTTCATTTGTTCCTCTCGTCTCCCAGATGTCCCTCTCTGGCCGTCTGGACTCCAATTCCCATGGTGCTCCTCTCTCCCAGCAACATTCGCAGGGTCTCCACGGCAACCCCCAAATGGTGGGCGGCAACCAGATGATGCAGCGTAGCAACCAGAATACCCGTCTCCATGGTGACGGCTCCTTCGGGCTCGGGGGGACTGCGGAGGTTCCGGAACCTTCTCTTGATGTGAGTCAGAACAGACACGTTTTCTTCTTAATAATATAAATATTAAAGCTTTTAGGATGTATTTTTATTATTCATTCAGTCCGACATCACAAAGTTCTGAGTTGTTTTCCAGATTGATTGTTGATCAGTAAATTTCAGAACACAAACATGAGTTAGTTTGATTTATTATCATGATCGTGTTGTTTGGACAAATGAAGGGACGGACGCAGATTAGAGACCAAATGATGTCAGCAGACGAACTGGGATTAGAAGCAGCAGTGATGAGTACCGACTGGTTACTGATGACCGGTTACCGGTCACCGATGACTGGTTACCGGTCACCGATGACTGGTTACCGGTCACCGTCCTCCGGCTGCCAGTCCCGAGGACGGCGTCCTCCGGCTGCCAGTCCTGTGGTCGGTGTCCTGAGTCCTGTGGAACAACGTGCTCACGTCTCCACTGTTTGTGTGTGCAGTTGCTTCCGGAGTTGACCAACCCGGATGAGTTGCTGTCGTACCTCGGACCTCCGGACCTCCCGAACAACAACAACGATGACCTGCTGTCCCTGTTTGAAAACAACTGAACACACACACACACAATAACCAGACTTTAGTGCAAAATACAAACTGTCTCATCGCCTGCTCACATGACAGCAGATCCAACATGGCCGCCGCCTGCCCAGGATGGAGCGGACACTAGAAGGAAACTTTTGAATATGAAATCTTTGTATGACTATGAACTTGATATTAACGTTGTTTTCTTATTCTGAGACTGTATTTTCATTCCCGGCCGGCGCTGGTGGCTTCACTGCTCGCAGGAAACTATTTAAAGTGACGGTTTGTGACGAGCGCAGCGATCACACGTTCTCTGCCGCTTTCCCGGTGATCGACTGCTGGGAGGATTTTAAGTTGAGCTGTAAATGAAGTTTGCTGAGTTCTTACCGACATGCTTCAAGGTTCCCTCAGATTCAAACACATCACCTCACTGACCCCGTTCAGGCTCCTTCCACGGGTTCTTTCCATAGATGAAGTTTGGTTTAAAAGCAGATAATCTGATAAGAAATATTTATTCTGATTTTCTGATAATCGTACTTTTTACACAGACACACACACACACACACACACACACACTCATTCCGGGCTGTTTCGTTTGTTGGTCGACGTCACGTCCAGTCGGTTCAATCAGATGTTCAACGAGCAGTTTTCTGTTGTTTCGCTCGTCATTCTGAGGACACGTTGCTGACGGAGTCGAGGTGAGCGAGCGGACGAATGAGGAAGGAACTGCTTTGTTCTGTCAGCAGATTTGCTAAAGAGCACGTTGTCTCGGTCAGCGGTGAACGTCCAGCTCCAGGAACGTTACCACCACCTCTGGACTGAAACCAGCTTTCTGTTCATCTGAGAAGAAAGCAGCCAGAATAATTAACTGGATGAAGAGACGCAAGCAGACGAGTGTCAACTTGAAAGTAAACTGAGGAGGAGGTTCTTCCCCTTTGTTCAGTCTGATACAGATCTGAAGTCAGCAGTCCGGTTTGGACTTCGAAGCTCCTGGTCCCACCTGGACTAACAACCATGAACGCTTCTTGCCCCGCCCCCAGACACATCAGACCGATCAGAGATCAAACAATGGATGTTCAGTGTGGCTGAAGTGTACATGAACCACATCTGGATTTGATCTCGCCATCTGAGGCTCACTGATGTCTGAACTCTGACCAACGTGAGTGGGAAAGATCATGTTTGACAATAAGAACTGCTGTTAAAATCACAGCGCAGGTGTTCCACCAACAGCAGCTCGTATGTGTAATAATTCATCTTCATCCTCCTCTTCATGCTCGTCATTATTCTGTGTGATGTAAAGTGACTAGAGTCCAGGCAGTTGTGTTGTCTACGTCTCCATGACCCAGTGAGAGACAAATCAAAGTGTATGATTCCGTACTGATGCTAATAATAACATTTGTAATTTAATAAACACACACTGGAAAGACAGACGACACGAGACTGTGGTGTTTCAGGAGGAATAAAGTTGGTTCATGATCATAAATCAGTGTTGCACTGTTAAATGGATGTTAAATGATTTATAGGACACATTTAATCTCATGTGACAGAATCCCCGTAACATTCTTATTCAACTGTTGTTAACTAGAGGAAGCTACAGTCTTTATATTTAATGAAATGTAATTCTATTTTAAGAATCATTTCTATGTTTTACAAATGAACTCTTGAAATCCAGACCGGTACTGATCTGATGTCCACATTAGTTGAACGTCCTTGTTCTAACCAAGGCGGAATCCTTCGGAGGATGTGAAGAAGCTCCGGGACGTCGTGGCCGTGAGGCTGACTGACCTGATCAACATGTCAACATGTATGAAGACACACTGAGGAGAAATAAACATCCTGTGTCTTTACTGACAAGTATCTCCAAATCTCAATCTGTTTCCTCATTATTATTTCCAGTATTGTCAGTTACAAGCTTATTATTCTGGTAAAGTTACTTATCTTTTCATCACAGTGGCACAAGTGGGCTTCCGTAGTCTGGGCAGCGAACAGCGGCCCGGACCCAGTTACAACAAGGTTTCTATTTAAAGCTTAGTGAGTGAACGAGGCGTCTCTCAGAACTCCAGCAGCTCCTGGGTGTCAGTCTGACGGGCCTCTGTCCATCTTCTTGTTTCATTAGGTTAGAAAATACATGTTGTGGACAAGTTGGATGAAAAACAAATGTTTGTTCAATTTTAAGGAATCACAAGTTGGACTGCCAAGCAGAAGAGTTCAGTAATTGAATAATAATACGAATACAATAACCTCCACACTTTCATAAGAATGACAACACGTTGTTGGAGAGGAGATGTCGACACGAACAAGACTTGTTCAACGCAGTTTGTCCTGTTGTTGTTGCGACTTGTTGGAGCAGATGTGGACCTGCACATCTGCCTTCAGCAAGCATCGCATCAACATTGTGACGTCACTTGAAATGAACTTTTCTCAACTTTCTTTTTTCTCTATGCGGCTGACCGCGCCCTGACAGCGGGACCGCGCACCCACATTTTCCTTTGACAGCTGGAGCGCGCTCGGACTGTTGGTTTTCGCGTTCACGGACAGCGCTTGCTTGCAAGTATTGGATGGAAGGACCGTCAATGATCGATGGCGCGCACTGCTTGGGGAAGTGTGACTTCCATTATTTAACCGGGACATCGGAATGAAGCGGTGTCGGGTAGCGAGCGCCATATGCCTTCGCCTGAATACCTCCAACCACCGCAGAATTGACCAACTACGATGTCGCAAATCAAACACACCGTGAGCTGTAACCGTCCACTCAGAGGCGTGCACGGAGGGAGACACGCCTCTTCTTGTCTGCTGATTCGCTGAACAATGCGTTCATGTAACACTCCACTGTTCCCATTGGCTGAGTTGGATTTAACACCGGCCCACCGGCGTCTTATATAAATGTTATCCACATTTTACCATCTTTTCGGTTCATTGTGATCCACCGTGTGGTCTCTCCGGGAAATTCATCAGTTCACCTACTAAAATGGAAAAACCCAGAGTCTTCTTCGACATCAGCAATGGCACCACCTCTCTGGGCCGGATCGTGATGGAGGTAAACCGCTATTACTGACGCTGTGTGCGGTCCCAGGGAGAGCCGCTAATGTTAGCCAGTGTACAGTTTTTGTGCCGTGAAGATTGTCCGAGCTGGTAGAAGTTGAAGGCTAGTTTTAACTGCTAGCCGTTGTTCGCTTGTAGCATCACATGAGCGGCTGTTAGCCGAGTTGTCACGATTACAACTGGAAGAAACCACGTGTTTACGGCTAACAGGCATCGCTCTGGCTTAGCTTAGCTTGCGGCACCGGATGAGGAGACGGTGCTGCACGTTTAACCGTGTTCACTGGCGGAGAATATCCTTTGTTACAATGCAACGTAAACGTTAATCAAACTGCTTGTGACCGACATGTTGAGACGCATCCTGCATAGTTAACTCCACGTTTAATATCTGGTAACGTTAATCCGCTCCGAGCATGAGCTTCGATCTCAATGGGGCCTGGTGAGTCGGTATTGTTCGCACTGATTAGCGGCCGAAATCCACCGACTCAGTTCATGCTAATTTTGACATTAACAAACTCCAAGCCGAGAGAAGTATATATTCTGCCTGTTTTTTTCTCGCGGGCTCCACTCGAGCCCAGAAAACCTTCCATTAGACTTAACGCTCCCCGAACAATGAATAAACCCGGAATAGTTTAAATGACAGTGTTATATTGAAGTAGAATCGCGTGTTTCAACATGGTAGCCTCCATGCTAGCGGCGCCGGGTCCCTGCAGACTAGCGAAGCAGTTCTGGAAAGTTCCACAGTGCTGGCGCGGTCAGGGCGGGTGGGGGAGGGGATCTGCACGATTCAGAGATGCGGACGGCGGAAGTAACCGTGTTTCGATCGGCGTTGTTTATAAACTAACGTTACAACTACAGACGAAGCAACAGCCCCGAGTTCTGCCGGTTTTATTCCTTCTGCTCACAGCCATTGAGCTAGTTGCCGCTGGTGTGTGTTAGCTAGCTGCCGCTGGTGTGTGTTAGCTAGCTGCCGCTAGCGTGTTAGCTACACATTCAGCCATTTTGTGTAGCCCGTTGATGGGCGTTGCCGATGTTTGGCTGCAATAAACTCTTACAATACTTAATTCGATAGTTTGTTTACACTCAACAGGGCATCGGTGCAATTCTGCGCCTGTTTGTTTCATTAGTTCCGGTCAGGTGGAATTCCGGGAGCAACTGCACCCCCCTGCATGTCACGTCACTGCTGTGCACCACATGCCGGGTTGTCAGCTGCTGCAGTGCTGCATTTCCTTCACTGATTCGACAGAGGTTTATTTGTCTCTAATCCGGATGTTTTCGTGCAGCTCTGTATTCTAATCTGAGGTGCTCCTGTAATCAGCGTGACTGAAAGAGATAACAAATACTGTAGTGCAGTTCGAAGCAACGGCTCCGTTGTTACATACATGAAACATCTAAGTTCTCTGTGTTACTACTACACCCCCCAGCTCCGCAGTGATGTGGTGCCAAAGACTGCAGAGAACTTCCGTGCACTCTGCACCCACGAGAAGGGCTTCGGCTACAAGGGCAGCTCCTTCCACCGCGTCATCACAGACTTTATGTGCCAGGTGAGCTCACAGGAAACAGCGATAGAGATCAACTAGTGAGGCGCTAAAGTCTCAACCATTACATATTCATCTATGATAATACTGTGCTCATCACGCAGGGCGGTGACTTCACCAACCACAACGGAACCGGTGGGAAGTCCATCTACGGCAACAAGTTTGCTGATGAGAACTTCACTCTGAAGCACACCGGCCCAGGCATCCTGTCCATGGCCAACGCCGGACCGAACACCAACGGGTCCCAGTTCTTCATCTGCACAGTGAAGACCACATGGTGTGAACGCACTCTTTCTCTCGCCCACTTTCTCTTTCTCTCGCCCACTTTCTCTTTCTCTCGCCTGCTCTCACTCACTAAAACTCACTCGCACTCAGTAGACATCTTTCACCATCTTTGACATGTGTGTGATGCTGATAATTGTGGAGGTGGATTGTACCTGACCGTCTCTTCCTTTCCCCTGATCTCTGCCTGCAGGTTGGATGGCAAGCATGTGGTTTTCGGCAGTGTGGTCGAGGGGCTTGACGTTGTGAAAAAGATGGAGTCATACGGCTCAAGTGGCGGCAAAACTTCAGCCAAGCTCACCATCGCCAACTGTGGGCAGCTCTGAGCTCCAGCATGTCCTCCCGTTGCTGCCCTGTAGCTCCACCCTCAGCCCCATGCCTGCCCGTCATTCAACATTCCTATTGATGGAGTTTCACCCAGCCCCTTTTTTTTTATTATTCCGTCGTTGTTGGAATCTTGTTGCTGCATTTGTGACTTTGCCTTTTGAAAGTTTCTTTTGCATTAACCCCTCGAAATCCCAACGTTTTTTTGTTAAGTCAAAAAATGAATAAGAAAATAAAACTGAGAAGTTGCCTTGACTATTGACATTTGTTTGTAATTTAACCCTCAAACTCAGACGACTGTTAACTTACAGTTTCAGCTTCATGGGTAACAGAATGTAAATGTTTGAGGCGTTCAGTAACAATCTGATAAAATACACATGTTACATTAGAGATTGAACAAGTGAAGCTAAAAGACAAGTGGGCAGAGAACCTCAACATCACAGGTTTCCTCCACCCTGAAGGATCCATGTTGGTCTGAGGACACTGAAGTGACATTTCCCTGAAAAAGAAAATGCTCAATTAAATATAATGGTGTTTTGGGGCTCTTCTGAGCATGCCTAGCGAGTAGAGTTGTCGACTGGATCTCCTGCAAAAATCCTTTCAAATTCATATATTGTGACCCTTACTATTTCCTAGACTTTGACATGTTGTGTGTAAAGTGTCCCGTCCTACTTTTACAATGTCACACAAGACTTCTAAAGAGTTCAGAGAGTGGGGCGTCTGCGAGGAACACCATGTCTCCACGGCCAACTCGGACACGGATGCTAATACTAAAAGCAGAGATACGCTAGCTAAAGCAGTTGGTGCAATACAAGCTTGTTACCTCTGCATACGACGCTCAATGCATCAGGCCAGAGAATTACGAGTGGAGGAAGTAAACAAAAATACATTTGTAGAATTGCATGGTTATTACACATAAGTTATGGTACCTAAATTATTGCACATTTTACAGCACTTCACAGTATTAAATGAAGACAGTGAGTCCTGGTGTGTTCAATGGGAACAGTTCTGGTTAAAGAGTCTGACTGCTGCAGGGAGGAAAGACCTGCGGTATCTCTGAGACACCGAGGGGGAATCAGCCTGTCACTGAACCAGCTGTCCTGTAGGGGGGGGACATGTCCAACAGAGAGGACAGCTTGGCCGTCATCCTCCTGTCTCCCACCACCTCCACAGGGTCAAGAGGGCAGCCCAGGACAGAGCTGGCCTTCTTCACCAGTCTGTTCAGTCTCTTCCTGTCAGTAGCTGAGATGCTACTGCTCCAGCAGACCGACCCGTAGAAGATGGCTGGTGCCACCACAGAGTCAGAGAAGGACTTGAGGAGAGCCCCCTCCACTCCAGAAGACCTGAGTCTCCTGAGCAGAAAGAGTCTGCTCTGACCCTTCTTGTAGAGGGCAGTAGAGTTGTCAGACCAGTCCAGTTTATTGTTCAGGTGAACACCCAGAGGTAAATTACAAAAGGCGGCAGAACATTTGAATTGTGGAGATAAAAGAAAATACAGAGGGAACAAAGCCAACGGAGTTCATTGCCAAGTTGCTTCTGTAATGGTTTGGAGAAGACAACTTTCAAACACCACCGTCTGTAGATAACAAAAAGGTACGCTTCCCTACAGCGGACCAAGAAATCACATGTTCCCCCACTTCAGCCCAGACATGAACAAACGACGCGCTGCCTCTCCAAATCCAAGCGGTTGCTCCACTTCGCACAGGTCAAGTTCGCCATGTACTAAATATATAAGGACTAATTTGATGGACAATCGTGGACTCTCCACTGTCTTCATTAGCTGTGTGTCCACATGGCTCAGACCTGCAGGAGGTCACACTTCATTCAGAGGTTCACAATGTTAAAATGTCTTGTTAATAGCAGGATGTTTCATTCAGAATCTGATGGCTGAAGTAGAGGAGCAGCCATACTTATAACAATATTCAGTTTATTGCAACAAACACCATTTCTGATCCCCATGGTAGATATGTTCTGGTTTGTTGACAGCTTCCTGAACTCCGTCACATTGGTTAATATTTATGCTCCTAACGTTGACGATGTTTCTGTCTTTCAGAGGGTGTTCAGCTCTTCTCCTCATTCTACCTGCTGATTACGATCTGGTACTGGACCCAGTTTGGGATCGTTCATCTCACTCTGTGTCAAAGCCAACTGAGTCAGCACAAATAGTTCAACATTCATGGATGCACATAAACTGACGGACCCACGGAGATTTAAAACTCCCACTAACGTTTCTAATGTGCACAAATCATTTTCAAGAATTGATCTAATCGCTGCAGCTCATTTGTGGAATCGGGACCTGATCTCAGCTGATGAATGGAGGGAGGATGAAGATGGGAACCTGCTGTGGGGGTGAGATGCCTTCTTGTCTGGACTGAAGATGCATGCAGAGGTTCAAATGAGTCAAAGATCCCAAATATTGTTCACGTGATTGATTACAGATAAGACATGTCCTGACATCAACAAAGGTTTTGGTATATGTCCAACTGTGTGCTTCCAAGTGCACAATAGAGGATTTTCCTCATCTTAAGCGACGTGCAAAAACGTGACGTCACAGACATGACTTATTGAAGATACTGAAATTTTCAGTTAAGATGAAGAACCACAAGCTTTATAAACGACTCACGAGACTTGAGAGCTCACAGAAACTCGCGTGATCATACGTGACTTCAGATATCAACAAACATGGCGGCGGACCGTCGTCGGCTGCTTCAATTTGTGCGTCTGCACCGAGAAACAAACGAACAGAAACTTCAGACAACGTCACGGATGAGAGGACGGAGTCAGGATGTTTATACACTCGAGGCCCGAGCAGGAGGTAAGCTGTTAATACAGGGCTAGTGTTAGCCGCTGCTACAAGCTAACGTTACATCTGGTTGGTGACGCTGCCCGGTCAGTCCTGCTGCTGCCCGGTCAGTCCGCTCTCATTGGCTGCTGCTGCCCGGTCAGTCCGCTCTCATTGGCTGCTGCCTCCTTCTCCTCCACTGACATGATCAGTCAGTGCGTTTCCATGGGCAGCTTACCCGGTATCGCAACTACCTCCTACCACCCGCTGTGACCCCCTGCTGTGGCTTATCCGAAAGTACATGTCGGAGAAAACAATCGAGAAACAATCGAGAAACCGGCCGGAGCATTGCTAACTCCGATACGCTATGTGGCGCTGGAGCGCTTTCAGCAAGTGACAACGAGTCTTTTGGCTGCGGTGAGAGTAGAAGAAGAGCGCCGACCGCGTTCGATTATAGTCTTTAATATAGTATTTCTTCCAGCTTTAACCACAGATTCATGACAGGTGGTAGCCATGGTGTCGTTTGACGTCGTCCTGGAACAACGCCTCCTTTTATTGCGTCGCTCGTGCTGTCTTCGTCTCCTTCCATGTCCGGGTGAAAGTCGCCGGCGGAAATAGTCGCGCATGCGCAGACTGCGTTTCCCAATACCAGTTTACATGATGTTGGCATCGAGCAACCATCGAGTAACTACCGAGTTACCCAGGTGCGCTTATCCGGTAACGAGAAACCCGATTGTTGTCCGATGCTGACTCGATGTAACTGATATACCCTGTTTACATGCATTTGCATAACCCAGATCTTGTCTTGTAGTTGTCTTGTAGCTAATTGCTGCATGGAACCGCACTGACTGTCAGACACACTCAACTCTTAAAGGATGCTGCTGTTGTTAATGTCCATCTGGACACTGATCATGTTCCTGCAGACGGATGCAGTCAGCTCGTCTCCTCCCAGCGAAGCTTCCAGAACAGATCCGGTGCCCTGGTTATTATAAAGATTAAGATTTTCTGAATCTTATTTCTTTTGTTAACAGTATAAGTGTGCGAAGATTCAAAAGAACATCCAACATGTTACTGCTGAAGCTGCTGAAAGATCACGTTCAATAACTGATATTAAATTAGTGATATCACAGATCGTCACTAAATCAGCTGATGTTGATGGAAGAGAAACTTGAAGGAGTCAGTGATTTATTTTTTATTAAATCAGGATGTGAATAATTATTCAACCTTCTGTTGTTGAAACTCGCCTGCGTTGAAACTAAAAGAGTTTATTCATTGTTAATGTTTCACAATGACGTCAGCTGCTCAGTGAGGTCTGCGTGATGACGTCATACCCTCGGATCGATGTTGATGACACATGGACCACCAATCAACACGCAGACACTAATGTACCATACCAGACAGTCCTGGTTGGTCTCGAGCCGCCGGCTCACACTGCACCGTCCAGGTGACGTCTTCCAACTTAACTGCCAGAGGTGATGATGTCATCCGAACCGTCACATTTCAAAAACGTAAACATACAAACAAAAGAGTTTTAAATTAAAGTGAACAAATGCTACAAAGTCTATGACCGATGTATCAGCAGCTTCTCTCTGCCGTCCTCCTTTTCTTCCCAGAATGCCTTGTTTTCCTTGGGCCTTGTCTCTGGCGGGGGACACACACCCCCTGGCCCTGGGCCCTGCTGAGCTCCGACTGGCCGGCGGCAGCACAAGACAGCCCGGCGCCGCAGTCGCAGCGTCCCAGGTTCCTCCTCTTCTTGCTGGAGCCTCTGAGCAGGCAGGCTTCACCTTCTGCTGGGATGCGCTGGCACCGTTTGCCGGTTAGGTAACGGACGCAGCACAGACCGGACTCACAGTCGCCCGACCGGACGCAGCTGGACATCTCCAGAGCTGCAGGACAAATTGACAAGAGGACAGTTGACCTCTGGGACTCGTAGTTGACTCGTAGTTCAGTCCATGGTCCATTAATCTAGGCAGCTTCAGCCAGACCCAAGAAAACACAAAGGACCCTAGACGAGAGATGAACACTGGAAATCAGCTTCATGAGACGGACTCACCCTTTGTCCTGTTGAAGCTGCTGATGTCACTCTGTCTGTCTGTCTCTCGATGTCTGTCGACCGGCCTGTCCTGAGAGGAAGACCTCCTCTGAGCCCTGTTACTGCACCCCGCCCTCTGATGGATGGAAGAAAGAAAGAAAGAGACGTGTCATCATTCCTCTGACCTTTAACCTTTAGCTCTGTAGACCAGCAGCTAGCTGAATTAGCCTGTCGAGCACCAACCGGAGGAACGCTGCAGTCGGGTGTAGCACAGGACGCTGTTCGACGGGAATTGGATGTCGCCTCCGTTCGGCGCCTCACAGATCGATCCATTGGGTTGCCACGGAAACGTACCTGATGGACAGGTCAGAGTGATGTCACACTTTCATTTCTTCAAACGCCATTTTTGTTGTTATTGGCATTTGTTTGTTTGTTAGCAACGTAGTTTAAAGGATTTTCATCTTTGTTTAAAATACTTTCAATTGTTGGTCTGCAGTTCCCACCAGCGTCCACAGGTGTCGCTACACATCCGACTGAATCTAATGAAGATTCAAAGATTATTATTATAAAGTAATCAGAGAGTTCCGGTGTTTGTGGGTTCAATTCAAATAAAACAGGTTCAGAGCTGCTCGGACACGTCAACATTCAATTCAACAGGATGAAGAATTATATTTCCAATAATAAACTAGCACAATATATCAAATATATAGTAAACATGTGACGGCTGATTAAAGGAAAGAAAACGATGTTGGGTTTGATTTTAATGCAGAAGATTAAAAAACTCAGATTCTCTGAAAACACCGCAGAAGGTTTGTTGATCCAAATCTTTCAATGTGAACTGATCTGTTTCTTCATCACTCAGCTGTTTCCATATTTTATGATCCTGGTGTGAATCCGGCTGACGGAGGATGATGAATGATTAGAACAGTATTGATGGGATCATCAAGTATTGATTAGATCCCTTTGAAATGAAATGGCAGTATTTTCCAGTGGATCCTCACCGGCTGCTCGGAGCTCTGCTGCGTCTCCTTGGAGGATCTGATGGTGTTGGAGTCCAGAGCCAGACCGCAGGCCAGAGACACCCACAGCAGGCCGCGCCACGGCCACATCCTCCTCCTCCTCCTCCTCCTCCTCCTGTCCACTCGATGACTGTCGACAGCCTCCTTCTCTCAGGATATCCCTCCTCACGTATCTTTATGTTGATGCGTTTGATAATTCAGAAGAATGATTCAAAGTTCTTCCTGAAGAAATCAAACGGTTCTTTGATGTGAAGCTCGCAGCAGCTCGTCCTCTCTCGTCCTCTCTCGTCCTCTCTCGTCCTCCCTCGTCCTCTCTCGTCCTCCCTCGTCCTCCCTCGTCCTCCCTGTGTGCTGCAGC
>CAAKHC010010173.1:3244-29135 GCA_901007825.1 Macroramphosus scolopax | reverse complement strand
CTTCACATAGCTCAGGTGCAGAGGGGGGAGGGGGGGGGGACGACGACTTTGCTGTGTGTCTGGATTTAATTGCAAGCCGTTGATGCATCTGATAGCGCTCGGCTCGCCTTCCACTTTCAATACAAGCAGCGTTTCTTGGCTTCTTGCAGATTAAAAATATTCCTCCTGTGTTGTGCACGAATCACTGGCTAACCTCAACTCATGCATGCTCATGAATCTGCTTACAGCTGGACGCTTTAAGTTACAGTTTCCTGTGCACAAATGTTTGCATAAAGCACATAGGGCTGCTGGACGCTGCACTGTGTGCTTCTTCTGCAAGTGATGTGTATCTTAAAAGCCCCAAGTTTCTCTCTCTCTATAGACTCAAGCCTACATCATCTCTAACATAGATTACATGTAATCTGGGCAGTGCACCTTCACTTCCCCACATGGCAACACAATGAAGTCATATAATCAGGGATGCAGGAGCTGCCACATCGAGCTGGTGATGTTATTCTATGTTATTACAGCCTGGCTGAATCCTCAGTGATTGCTTTGCTGCAAAACTATTTTTTGTTCTCGCATATGTCTGATATACGAAGGTAAAATTGATGACCTATACTGTAATCCGCCACTAGGGGGCGATGGAGCTCCTTTGACTTGACAATCCATCTCTCTCTCTCTCTCTCTCTCTCTCTCTCTCTCTCTCTCTCTATGTACACTGTATATCTCTATGGTACACTTGGTGATGACCTTTAAATGAAGCGCTTCCTTCCAGTAAACCTGAAGGTTTTTCATATTCTAATGAGTCAGAGGAGTCGGGAGCGCCTCTCTTGTGTTTTCACTTCAACTTTGGCGCATGAAATATTCAGCGAAATTAATCGGTATCGCACTTAAATACATGCATGATTTAAATTACTGGCTACAGTGAAGAATGAGGTGGCTGGAGGGCTGGTAGTCAATTGACCTGATCAACTCCCACTGGTTCAGTGTAATTATGCAGGTCTGAGTCGAGGGCGGGTCGCCGGTAGCTGAAGAATAATAATAAAATAAATGCATTTTTTTTAAGCTGTAACTGAGGAGCGTTTATTGGAAGTTTATGGGAATGAGGGTCCGAAGCCGGCGATCCCACGCTGTCATCCATCACTGGTGCTGCCATGTTATACGAGCTACATAGTCGGGAGAGACTTTTTTATTGACCTCCAGAGGAGAAGAAACACGTCCTCTCACAGGACTTTCTATCTGAGGAGGAACTTAAATCCAGACTTATTTCTCCCCTTAATGTATTTAATGGACTGGCATTTGAACTGTTAACGTCCACGCAGCACTCGAAGCTCGTCTCTCTATGTGACTAACCGAAGAAGAGGCTCTCTTATCTCTTCAAAGCCCATCTTCTTGGAAAACGATCTTAATTGGGGAGCTTGTAATGGCTTCTCTCCAACCCTCTTGGAAGTCATTCCATTTTACTTCTTACAATTGGGATTCTCTCTTTTTTTTTTTTTTTACCGGGGGGGTTATGGAGATGAATATCTGAACATTATCTGAGCGGCTGCAGCCAGAAAAGTATGAAAAAAAAAAATCAATCGTGTGAAGAATCGAGACAGACTTCAGTCGAAGGCTCATTATCAGCTCCAAAGAAGAGCTAGGAGACATTAAATCCTGGATTAAAATGCCTTTAAATAATGTAATATGTGGTTTGAATACCCGTTAGCGGCGGCGCCTTTCAACCGATCCCCTAAAACAGCCCAAGTGAGTGAAATGAAAAGTTCTGCAAACACGATGGGGGCTGAGGCGCTCAGAGCCGGCTCACCATTAATTAAAAGTGACAAATGGTTATTATTCCAACCCCCCCCTGCAAGGCTTATTAACCTGTCGGCAGGAACTGGGAGCGCTGTTTGCTTCGGGGATTTCACTCAAAAGACGATGATAACAAAAGTCCAGGAACGCCGGAGACGGTCGGGTTTCATCACGGCGCCTCGACGACGACAGGAAGGTGGAAATAATGTAACTCGTCATCTTAAATGTGGAGGCAGATAGTTTCAATGACAACGTTCCTTCTTTCTCTACTGCAGAAGGTGTTATTGCACCTAAAACTACAAGCTCCTGGTGTCTTATCATCTTCTGGCAGCTGGAATGACTTTGTTTACTTTCATCAATCTGACTTTGACTTTCATATCTGGTAAAAGAAACAAACAACGACAATAAAATCACCTTTTTTTTATATATATATTTTACGCCTTTCAGATAAACGGCCTCGGCAGCACATTTATAGATGAGATAAATGTTTCACAGCCTTTAAATTAGTCTGTAACTTCTCAATTCTTTTTCCGGAGGACTCAGCGTTTTGCCTCGTTGTCCCTCAGAGGGACGTCCATCAGGGCGGACACAGAGGCACCGATTTCCCTCCCTGATGGAAACCTTTAACAGGCAATTCAGCCCCGTGATTGTCCTCCGTGACCGAGGCTCGACAGAACTTCACGACCCACTTGACTGTAACAGAGGAAGAATTAGGAATCCTGAGCTTCCAATCACCTTGTTGAAGACAATCAAACCGAGTATCTGCCTGTCAGATGACTTCCCCCCGACTGACTGTCAGTAAATGCATCCGTTAACCAGAAGGACCCTCCTCTAACTGACCGTCTTGTCTTTCAGAATGCAAGGACAGAAGCAGTGGACACGGTTGGCCGTGATGGCGCTCCTGGTGATGGCGGTGATGGCGGCTGAAGGAGGCAAAGCGGAGAAACAAGGTGGAGCTCTGACCTACACGGCCATTAACACCAAAGAGTGCTTCTTGTCTCAGTATGAAGGACGTATGAAGGGGCATCAGAGCTAGTCATACCTGCGAATTTGCGTCAGTTACGACACTTTTCAGTAACAAGCAGGACATCCAATCAGAACGTTCATATGAATCAGGTGCTGCTGGACGTTTAGTGTACGATAGAATTCATGAGTTTGACGTACGACTCGTACCGCAGCTCCTTTACGCTCACGACGAGAGACGTCTCCTCAGAAGACCTTCAACAGAGTTTGTCTCTCTGAAGGATCACTTCGTCCTGCGAGCTATCAGCGCCGCCGTGCTAACAGCTCATTTAGTTAGAAAGAACTGAATATATGTAAAATAAGTAAAAAAAAAAAGGCCTTTGGGGGTCGAAGTAAGTGCGTCTCCTCTGAGAGTCTCACAGAAACAAACAGCGATAAAAAACGGTAAATAAGTCAAATAATCCCACTTGGGTGAAGATAAAAAAAACATTGTGCCTCTTTTAAATTCAATAGGAAGCTAATTTGCATGAAACATTAGCAAAACAACTCAACCAATTACAGTTACTGGGAACAACAGAGGAAGCCGAGAGGGTTGAATATTCCTCAAAACACTGCGAGGAGCTTTTTTGTTGTTGTTTTAATAAGATTTTAACACTAATTATTTTATCTTCACTGTTTCGCAGTAATAACATCATAACCGGAGGGATTTACACTTTGACTGCAGTCAGACTCCAGACACAGAAATTAAGATTAGCTTGATTGCTGCGTCCTGTGTTTTGACTCCTTGTTGACTTGAACAAGTGTTGACAAGCTTAAAACCTTTAGAAGATAAAGAAGAGTCGATCCCTGGATGATGTCCTGCTCCTCTAATATTGCCTGGTGGTTTTCCCATCAGCCCCGGCGGTTCTGCTAACGATTGCATGCTCAACATTGACGTGTTTACTTTTGTGTTCTTGACACGCCCCTACAGGAAAGAAGGAGCGTAAGTCGGACTGCGGCGAGTGGCAGTGGAGCGTCTGTGTAGCCAACGAAGGGGACTGCGGACTCGGCACCAGGGAGGGAACTCGCACCGGCACCGACTGCAAGCAGACCATCAAGACCCAGCGATGCAAGATCCCCTGCAACTGGAAGAAGAAGTTCGGAGGTGAGGATTGAACAGACGGAACATTCTGTACGTGTGCAAGAACCCCACAGCTCCCCCGGTAACCCGTCATTCACAACAGACCATTGTCTCACAATGGGCACGAGCGACCTAATTAGTGGGACATCGGGAAAGTCTTGCGATTGTTCGTACATGGTTACCGCAGGAATAATCCTCATGCTTTGTCAGTAACTTTTTTGGGGGCTTGAGACTGTGGAGCTTTCAGAGCTGAAATGTCATGCGGTGACAAGCCTGAGGGACTTTTGTCCCCCCCCCCACCACAGTAAGGCCTGTCAGGGCAGGAGCCTTCTGCTGTGCAATGAGCCTGTCACGAGTGATGAACACATGGCAGGGCGGCCGCGGCGGCGAAGTCTCGGCGAAATGGAGTTAAGTTACTTGCCGCTGGAATTGTATAAAGGGAAAGTTAGGAAAAACAACAGAATAGCAGGTTGACTAATTGGGATGTTGAAAGCGATACCAGTCATCTGTTTTGCACATTCCGTACACGATGCATCTGAGGTGCTGCGATCCAGGTTAGCAGCAGAGTCCAAGTGTGCACGGACGTCTATGTGCCTGCACTCTCCTGCAACAAGGCCTGGCTCGTCTTCGGTGACGACATTATTAACCGTGATGTTGATACGTTTGTCTCTGTCCTAAATATCCTCTGGGGACTGTCGGCTTGTCGAACCCAGTAGTGGGCGACACGCGGTCGCTTTCTCTTCAGGAGATAAGAAACCCTAGTCCAGATATATAGGACTCTGTTTGATGAGTGGGTGTGTAAGACACTCTTTTGGCTGACTTGTATGTGACACCTTAATAAGGCCGGCAAACTTCCCAGGAGCCGGCGAGGCAGCTCCTCGCTGAGACAAATTACAGGCATGGAGGCCAGGGTTTCTTTTTTAAAGTTGGATGCTCAGGAGGTCCCCATAGGGTTCCTGCAACAATAGCCCTGTCACTCCCTCACTACCTCCTTCCCTCACCCCTTCACTCCCCTCTCTCCTCCTCTGATGAGCACCCTGGGATCTCAGAGGCGATGACAAGGGGTCTGGCGCTTTCATGTGAGAGGAAGCTGACGAATGAGTGTCACAGCCTCGAGGGAGCCCGGGCGAGATAGGAGAGTACACAAACCCACCTGTGCACACACTTCTTTTCTATAACATTCACTATAAGATTCCTGGCTTGCATCTTGGGTTTAATCCAAGGTAAGTTTAATTTAACATCAAATGGAAGCACTTGTGTGGAATCTCTCAGCCGCCCAGATTGTATATCTTGTCCATTATTTCCAGCAGCCGGGGTTGTTTTGATTGCCGTCATCTGTCAGCGAACTGCCGTCATATAGAATTGGATATATAAGATCAAAAACTGTGAGGCGCCATCTGCTCCCTGTTAGCGGAGAGCCATGAGCATCTTTTATACTGCTAATAAAAGCGTCTGGCGATGAGGTATGAGCACAACTCGCTCGCCGGTTCTTGGACAGTTTCTATTGAGCTGGAGATAATAGGCGAGTAAATTAAAACTGCTCATCAAAGAGCCAATTCTATGTGTGAGGCTCGTGGAGCACAAGGGGCTTGTTTCACCGACTGATTGCAATTGGCTGCTTTTGAAAACAAATATAGAACGCGACAATGAGCGAGACAATGCGAGAACGTAGTCGTGATGGCTTCTCCGCTCCGAGCTGCACCTCCTGCACAAGAAGTGTCTGATTGAGTGTCTGATTTCGTTCTTGTGCCAATAAAAAACAGGGGAATGCAAGTACGACTTCCAGGCTTGGGGGGAGTGCGATCTGGCGACGGGGAAGAAGAACAGGACGGGCGTGTTGAAGCGGGCGCTCATGGACGCGACCTGCGCCGCCACCGTCACAGCTAGCAAGCCGTGTGGAAAGATCCCCAAGACCAAGCTGCAAGGTAAGATGATAAATCACAACTCTTAGTGGACATGCTGTCAGACCTCCATGTCTGCTGGCTATGACTGATGCCCAATGTTCATATGATATACTGAGGCCTCTTGAGGCTCTGCAGAGATGTGTTCAGTCTGCTGTGGTAACTAAAGCCTCGACGGATGAGCTCACTTACGATTTCTCTTAGGCGGTTTGCAGCTTTATTCGTTTACATCACAAAGGTTTTCTACACATTGAATCCTGTCAATGCGAATATATTGACGTGTGTTGGCGTAGCTTCATGATCATGATCTTTGACAGAGCTTCCGCGTGGTTAATGATCTAATATGACTAATGCAAACCTTCTCTGCAGTCGAAGACAAAGGCTGTGACGAGAGATTAATGGATTTCAAACAAACAATTCAGTCTATAGGCGGCCGTCTTCACACCGGTGTAGCCAAGGATAGCAAACATGAATCATTCAGTTATTCTTAGCTTCCTCTGCTCTCTGCAGACTCTTTCTGCAAATGCATTGACACAATACATCAAGACATCAGGGTAGCATTCTGATCTCTGAGGAAACCGGTTCCACAGTCCGTATACGACATTTGGGACTTGTTCATTGCTTGTGTTACGCTGGCTGGACATTGTTGTTGACATACCTGCCATGTCCACCCTCTAACATCGAGTCAGTCGGCCTTATTTAATCATTCAAAGCTTGAGATTGACATGGATAACTTACAAATAAGAAGAAATTCATTTCTGTCGAATCAGCAGTTCCTGAGAATCTGATGTTGGTTTCTTTCGTTAATCAGAGCTGAAGGGTTGTTTACAACTCGCTGTGTCTCTGCAGCCGAACTTCCCCACAAGTGTTTATATGTGTTGTTCTGTTTAACCGGGAAACTCAGAGGAAGCACGTACGCGCCCGACATGAGAAACAAAACAACTTGCATTTTCAAATCAGGGGGAATTATCCTGCATCCCGGTGTACGATCGGATCCGTCTCTCCTGTCGCCCGCTGCATCTCAAGACTGATTGCACCGTCGCCACTTGCAACCTTTTGTGGATGATCACTGATGACGGCTAATTCACAGTCATTTCACCATCAGCGTGATGGAAATCCACCTACTTAAGTGCTGAGCTGAGGCGGCGAGCGACAGCGTGAAAAAAAAAGCAAAGTGGAATAGGTTAACTCACTATTCATCTGTAATTATGTGCTTTTAGCATTTTTTTTCTCTGGTCTGGTCCAGTTTGGAAAGAATTAAAGTGAGTTACTGAGTCAGTCGCTGCCTCTTCACATGCAAAAAGTTCCTCAATGGCAAGTTATGCTGCAAGATACATGAATATGTCTGAGTCTGGTTGTGTAAACGCTCTGGTTGCATGATGGAATGCACAACAATGAGACAATATGAGTTGACACAAGGCGTGAGGATATTTAAACGATTGCTCGGACACGTCGGTGTCAAACCGATAATAAGAAAGCACTTCATTCGCTCCGAAGTGTCGGTGCCCTTTGTTCACGTTGTAAACGGGGATGTAATTGACCCACTCTGAACGCCTCGTTCTCCAAACAGGAATTATAACGAGCGTCAGTGGTCGTAAACTGCCGCCCTTATCGCGCTCAGCAGATGACTTGTGTGCACACGCTGTTTGCACGCGGAGTTTGCGTAACCTTGCTGTCGCCTATTCAAACAAGCGCTGTTGGGTGAAGCCCCAGATTACGATGACGAGCACGTCTTTTACTGACAGGATGTCTGCAGCTGCGGTGCGGGCCGCTGCGCCGCGGCTGTCCCCTCCGCTGTTTGCCTGGAGGTTTTATGCCAAAACTTTTGTTTGACTTTCGTGTCATGAATATGCAAAATCTTCCACCCGGTAGCACCTTATTAATGCAATGTGTTTCTTACAGTAGCAGACTTTCCACATGTCTTCTGAGCTTCTGGATACGAGAGTAGAGATGCATATTGGTTAGCAACACAGTCCGTGAAATAAAAAAAGGAATTTGCATCATATGCAGCCGTTCAAAGCTGATTCAGTCAGTTAGGATTCGATAAAATGAATCCATAATTCCCACCGTGCCTATTTTGAAGAGTGAATCAGAAATACCTGAAGACAATTAAAGATGTTCAATAACACAGTGTGGGTGTTTGTCCTTGAGAATAATAAAGAAAAACACCCTGTGGCTTCAATAACTTTTGTTTTCTGAGAGAAGCAGGGATGTAAGCTTTAGCCATTAATGCTAGCTTTACTTATTATTGTTGCTCCCTCAGCGCACATGTTACACTCTCGAATTAACATCAGGGGCTGTGGGAGCCTCTGCATATATTTACTGAACTCTTAATGCATTAGAAACGGAATTCCGATTTAAAGGAGCAATTTGCAGCCGATCTAAACAAGCTGGAGCTTCATGTTCAGCACTCCACACCAACAGGGGGCAGCGTGCTACCAGAAAGACGAGCTGTTCACCCTTATTGCAAGAAGCAAGGGAAAGGAAGTTGAAACTCTGGTGATGCCGGGTAAGGACACAGTAAGTGAGAGGTCCAGGCTCCTTCGCGCTACAGTGACTCAATGTCGCCTCTGGAGGTACAAAGTGGTATTACAAGACAAGACAAGGCTAGCTGGTTAGCACCCTTACAACTCATCCGATTAGGTGAGGCAATGGAGGCCCGGAGAAGTGCTCTTGAAACCTCCTGACCGGAAAGATAAATTACTACCACCACTGAGGGGCCCTCAAGCAAAGCAAACCAACTGCTCCAGTGTGCTGCATCCGGGTGGAAGTGAGTTCGAAGTGAGTTCTGCTCTGAGCTAAAGCGAGTGGAAAATCTGGAACAAATCAACATGCGCATGAGAGGAACAGGAATGCAGGGAAATACTTGTCCTGCAGACTGTTTGTTGGATCTGTTGTTCTGCAGCCGACTCTTGGTGTCATGTTAAGACCCTTAACATGGGTATATCATACAAGCACACAGCAGTCTGAGTTTGTCGCTCCACATCCACCCACCCGTTTCCCACCTCTGGCTCTAGCTGCAGTCCATCAGTATGTGAATGTGAAGCCAGTTTCCTCCAGGAAGCGTGTGAACAAAACCCTGCACACGAGGGAGATGCAAATGCAAAAAGAAACTTGCTTATTCCAATTTTCTAATGAACTTGATACTCAGCACCTGCGTGGTGCATTAATCAAAGGGAATCCTGCAGGCATCATCAGACACGTTCATTTAAAATCACGGGGTGCGTCCAGATAACATAGATTTTTCTTTTCCTTTTCAATACCTCGTGTTTGATTAGGTGAGCACGAGCGTGCGGTATCGATGTAGATCATGAAGATTTTATGGTAAAGATTTCGCCTGTGCATGCAAGGTCCTGGCTGACGGGGCCACCCGGCAGCTACCGCCGGCTGGGGGGAAGATAACTGAGATTTTTTAGCAGGGCGTTGTTACATTTTCGTTTTATCAAGACACTGTGGGGGAGCATTTTGAGCATAATTGAATATTAGGGAGGGAGGGGGGGGTCCCACCAATGTTTTAATTACGGCCCTGCTGGGTTCACAGCGACAACCTTCGCCTCGTGAGCTGAAGGCACAGGAGAAGCCGAGCGGGGACGACGGCGTCCGATATGAAAGGAGGCCGTTGGTAAGAGAGACCCGCTATCTGAGCGAGGTCTGATTTCCCATGTCTGCCAGTTGGGAGATAAGCCCTGGGAAGCAGAGGGGCTGCTGGGAGAAGAGTAAGAGAGGGTGCTGTGCACAATGAGATATGTACAGGAGGAGGAACTGTGTGTGCTTTTCTGTGCGTGTCAGGGGATGCCAGAGATACAGTCCACAGCAGCGGGATCAGAGGGCTTATGAAAAAAGAAAAAACAAACAAAAAACCCCCAGAAATGTTTGGCTACGGACCGACTGAGATAGAGAGGAGACGCAGAGACCCTGATGAATCTGCAATTCCGAACAGCCACCGTGGGTTTGAGAGATAGGCTTCCCCCGACCGCGGCGGCTTGTAGCATCTGTCATTTGCCGATTCTGCCGGAGACAATGCTAAGAGGCGCCGTGGGAGCGATCGCAGATTCAGAGTTGCGTGTCTTTGCTGTCGAGTCCAGGTGAAGCACAGACCCTGCGGAGCAAAGAGAGAACAAAGAGTGGCAGAAATGAAACATCATGAATGCCTGTAGAAACCTCAAGGCTCCCCCCCCTCACCCGCCTTCCCATTGAGCTGAACAGGAGCTGGTAGCTCCAGGGAGTGTTTGTGGGTGCCAGGGTTGGTTTTCGGGTTAAACAAAAAGGCCTCTGGCATCTCTCGCGCTCCTTTCAGCGGTGTTGAGTGCGTCATTCTCACTGGACGGACAGGTGGTGCTCTGATTTTTAAATCTGAGTCACACACAGTGTTAGCATGACGCTCTGTGTGTCTATTTATTCCCTGCAAAGGCAGAAAGGAACTAAAGAAACGACTGTCGGACCACCGGGAGCCGCCGGACCTCCGGATTCTCCTCCAGAAGTCCACAAGGGATGAAACACCGATTCTTCCAAAGGATCTTCCCTCATTCGGGGTTTTGGATGACGGTTGCGTCCGTCCAAAAGGTGTTAACAAATGGTGTTGGGATCTGGCGACTGTGAAGGCGTATGAGTCACATCGTCGCTGTCATCACACCGCTCGATGACTCTTCAGCTACAAGGCCTCCTTCTGATGCTGACGCCACCGTGGTGACTGATATAGACCCTCGGTGTGCTTTGAGCACAGAGACACTTGATGTACAAACCTCTCAAGCAGACGCAGTTAGATCGGAAGTCGGAAATCGTTGCTGTTGCAGCAGGTTGTGTTTTTTCTCGGTGCATCTTTGCAGGAACGTTAGACTGTTTTATTCCTGCAACAAGGCTGCATGTGTCTACATGTATATCAGGGATGCACTGGTGCGGCTGCTCTGTGATTGTTATGTTATTGTACACTAGAGGACTGGAGCAGGACGAATGAACAGATTATTCATTTTATTAGATTAACATGCAATGAGAGGAAGTCACATTCGGTTACGGTATGAAATCACATTAAGTTTCTGTCGTGTTATCTGTGTTTGTAATCAGACTCTCCTCACATGCCGTATCAGTCGGAACATCTAATCTGTACGTCCACATCTATAGATACATACTGACGTAGCTGTAGATAAGGGAACGCAGCAACAGCCTGATTATGAGGAGTCTGTGTGATCGTCAAAGAGGAGGGGGGGAGGGGGGGGTAGTGTCATGTGATGTACATGATAACTTCGCTTGTCAAAAGTCCCTTCTGGAGGTTTATGAGCTGACATCATCATCCTCGTCACATCACTCCGAGACCATGAGGCACAAAGCAGAAGCCTTCCATTGACGGCCAGGTACGATCCACTGTCATGGGAGGATTAAGTGTGTTTTCAAGGGGTGTATATATCCACACCCAATCAATCCTGAGGAGAGTGTGGAGGAGGGAATGAACCTCCACCTGCAGTCTGGCAAAACAAATTAACACTCAGGCGTGTGACGCAGAGCGTGTGTGTGCTTCCCTTAGAGACGACGGGTGTCGATGTCGAACACACACCACCTCTGGACGGTTTCCTAGTGTGTGTTTTTTCTGTCCTCGCAGATGCAAAGAAGCAAAAGAAAGACGGCAAGAAGCGAGAGCGCACCCAAATGGACTGAGGCGGTTGTTTCCCCCCCGGGAGGACGGCGAGCGGAGGACCTCCACCGCCCCGGTTCAGCATCGGGTCCTCGTCGGCTGTAGCGGGAGAACGTTGACACACCCGGCGGATGTTTGATATGTAGTGACGACGTGTTTGACTTTTTTTTTCTCTTCTCTCTAGCGCCTCATGAGAAACACAACTTGTATGTTACGATCGAATACTCAGCAATAGCTAATGACTATGTGTTTACTAGCGTTCTTACCTAATGATGTTATTATTTCTAGGAGAATTTCTTTTTCTGAAAAAACAAATTGGATAGATGTTTGTTTCTGTGTAGAGCCACGACTAATTTGGGGGAAAAAAAACATCCCGCTGACTTAAAGAAGCTCTAAACTTAATGTACCCGTCAAAAAGTTTGTTGTTCAAATTAATTTTAACTCTTCCTCCCCTCATCATCAGCAGCTTGTGGTGCAGTATATTTCTCTTTTTGTTGTTGTTGTCGTTGTTGTTGCCAGTAACAATAAACGTAGTGTCGTCTGGAAGCTGCAAGTTAACACACATGAGCAAACTGTAACTGGTAGTTGTCCTGCTGCTGCTGCTGCTGCTTTTCTTTTTTTTGTACCTCAATTTATACCAACTGATTTTTACTCTCCGTGCAACTGTAAAAAAATAAAAAATAAATAAATAAAAAAAAAGTCCTCCCTCACTAGTGTAGCTCTGAGGTGAGTTAACATCTCCTGTTTCCAGTTTCCACATTAAATAAAAAAAAAGAAATAAAAAGAAAAGCCTTCCTCTTTCAGCCTCGTGCATCCTCACACTCACAAACACTTCACACACACACATTTCAGATGTTTTTAATTTCATTCTGAAAGAATATGGCACAATGCAACCACTTAAAATGCAAGTTTCATCTTACAGGGTCGGAGGTGGCCAGTGACGGTTCCACTCGTTGTCCAGAAACAAAGAATCAATCAACAAAAGTACCATTGTTACTATACAGGACGTATCATAGCGTTTGTGTTAGAGGGGGCTGGGGGTCGTTTACTGGGGGGGGACGGGGAGGAGAATCAACGTGGAGGGTTTTCAGGTAGCTATTAAACATGTGTATGTACATCTCAAAATGTACCGCATCCAAATTACATATATATTTATATATAGATATATACAATGCAAACTGTTAAATCATCGTTTTCCTATTGCAAGATAAGCCACAAGACACGTAATGAATGGATACATGATGAACATCGTACAGAGCGATGGGAAGTCAACACCGTGTACGTTTAACACTTGCAGCAGGCTACTGATTTTATATATTTTTTTATTTATTTTTTTTTTATTTTCTCAGTTCCACATGTTTATCGTGAGCCACGTAGGTCGGGGGGGTCAGGAACATCAACACTTTGGTTGCTCCACAACAACAACAACAGAAAGTTATAAAGCGTGTCCGGTGAGACGGCAGGCGACCGGATTTCCTCCCGACGTGGAGCGCGAAGCCCTCGAACGCCTCCGGGCGTTTGGTTCACGCTGAAACAAGCTTGAGCTTTTGTCCTCTGTGTTTTCCTGGTTTGCTCTTTTTTTTTTTTTTGTTGCTGCAGAAGTCACTCTGCAACGCAGCTCCAAAAGGTCCAGTCCGCTCATTTCACAACGCAGGAACCCGACTTCAAATCATGCCCACAGAAATGCACATATATGTATAATCCTAAAAATCTGCCTGTACACTGATCATATACTGATTTCTTAATACATCTGTACAATGATGAAAGAACCAGGTTTATAAAATGTGATAGAAAATGTACAATATTATGTGTTTCATGTCCCAGTGAGTCTCTGAAGGCCTGTTGCTATTGTGTGAAGAGGAAAAGGAACCATGACATTCACACCGTGTGCATCTCCCCTGATGTGCGCCGAGTGATTTTGCCCGATCTGATGTCTTCATGCCGAGGATGTTATATAGAAAACAGAACAGCAAGATGCATGCACACACACACACATGAAAGCACTGGTGTTGATATAATGACAGACACACAGGGGGAAGTCCACACCCGAATGCACCACACACACACACTAACACACATTCTTGTTTGTTCAGCCGCCAAATGATCGCCGCCGTGATCGGCTGTTAAAATGAAAATGACGGTAATGGGAGCTCAGAGCTTAAAGCAAACAATAAAAGACAAGAAGGCCAAACAACACGCTCTTTCATGTGCGTCACACTGCAGCACCATTTGCACAACACACACACACACACACACACACACACACACACACAACTGGGATTCGTGGGATAAAAGAGCAATTTGTTTAGGTCACTCTGGGTAAGGCACTTCAAATTGCTCCGTACAATCTGGCGATATATTTTATTCCCCTCTTAGACAAAATTCTCTCGGCTGTGTTTTCCACTCTTGCCCACGCGAGTGAAACCTTACGTTTGAATCTTTCACACACAAGAAGTGCTCCGTAAAAGGAGCGTAGCCCTTTGACATAAGCCGTGTGAAGAGGAGCCCAGCTAGCTCTGACGGCACATCACGATCACAACAGACACAATGAGGATTCGAGTCATGTCAGACGGATGGAGATAAGATCAGCGAGCGTGTCCTGCATGTGAGAATATATTGAATACTCGTAAAAAGGTTATGACCTTAATAAGAAGAAACGGCGGATTTCTGTTTGCACAACACGAGGATGAGGCATCGTAAAAAAAAAAGCACAGGAGGGGACAATAAACGGATCGCCGTGTGTTTACACCAGGCGGCGAGTTTTGTCTGGGACATTTGAATTCCTGCAGCGAAACCTTTGGCTGACCTGCAGTGAACGTCTGCGATCTCTCCAAACATGGTTCACACGCGGCGTGATCTTTGTTTGATCCCCCTGCCTTGCTCAACCTCCCCCGTAACCATGACTACACAGGCACGCTGTCTGTTTCGTAAAGTGTTGGAAGCTATCAGCTGGCTACTCCACAGCCGTTGTCTTTCACCGTCTGCTCTATCATACGAGCTCCCATCTTCTCATATCAACCACTTTCACTTTCCAACACAAAAGCCTGATACGAGATTGTATTTTTGTTTTTAGCAACAGGAGCTGAGGGGGGTTCACACAGCCGACGCTCTCCACGGTTGCACATGTGATTGCAGCGAGCGCTTGTCACCCTCCTCCTGCTTCCAGTAAGTGATAAAGTGCCATCACCTTCCATCAGACACCCGGGCAGCAGCTCAGGCTGGGACCTCCTGACCACCGCTCGAGCTGGGAGCCACTTACTCTCCCGCTGGTATCACTCAAACGTCAGCTTAGCGCAGATTAATCAGATATTACGGACCGAGACGTGTGACAAACGTCGGACAGACGCGGCGCCTCTTATCCCCGTGACGGATGGTTGGACGGTGAACTTGTTGGACGGATGCCGAAACTGGCAGGGTAGATAAACATGGATCATCCATATATGTTCAACAGCGGTGGATGGAACTGATGCAAACCACACTTCCCAGTACTTATATCTATTCTGTTCTATGATATCTACTTATTTATCGAACCTGCTGCATCCCAAAGCTTTTGATTTCCCTTCATTTGCAGCTGATTATCAGTTATTTTGCAGATGACACGATTATATATTTAGCTTTGTTACGGAAGTAAGTGATTTTAATGTAGCACTACTAAAAGGGAGAGAATATTCTGCACAGCGAGTACTTTGACAATTCTAATATATTTTACCAATATTGCTTTGTGATCTTGTATCGAAATTCCAAAAATGTGCAGATAAAACTGCAAAATCTGGATCCTAAACATCTTATGTTGTCGTTGCATGTAATATGTCCTCTACTATTATTTAAATATGTGCAATAGATTCTGTATATCTTGTATTTGCACTGTATGATAAGCTAATGACTATTTTCTATTTAAGCGTTTTTTACGGCAGTTTTTGCAACATAAATGCAAAACAAACAATATGCTTTAATGTGACACTACACTTCCCATGATGCAACACCTGTCTAACTCCACATTTACTCAGAGGTGTCAAATAATGACTGTATATGTATATTAAAACTTCTGATATGAATACATCTTCCGTCGCTGACATGCCAGAGATGATTTATTCCAAATTAGCTTTTGATATTTTACTTGACGAGCATGAGATGGTTTAAATATGAATGCAAGTGCGAAGACATTTATCGTGCAGGAGTACAGTATAATACAGCTGGATGGAAACGAGAGAACTAATAATAGAGTGAATGTGCATGTGATATTTACTTTACATTCATGATCTCATACGTGAGCGAGAAACGGTAACAGGATCAGGAATGAGTGAATCACTAAGTGGGGCACGGGAGCCGAGCGTGTAATGGGCAATCTTTAATCTCAAATATACATGTTCCCATAATCCGATCAGCCTCATGGTGAGTTTTTTATTATAGGATCTGTCCCAGATCTGGCTTTAAGTAGACAGCCTTGAGGAACGAGTCGGTGCAGGCGTCATCGCAAAGCCCCCCCACCAGCCGCTGAGGCAACCTGCTAATGGCGAATAAATATTCATTAATCCAAACGATTCGGTTACATAAGCACAACAGGAGCGTCTGCAAGGATGAGATGTGTTAATCTAAGAGGACGATGGATTTCGGATGAACGCAGGTTGATGTCAAAACTAAATGACGAGGAAGGTCACACGACAAATAAGGACGTGGAAGTAGCCCTTTTTTTTAAATCACAAGCTTTTAACCTGCGATCAGAAGTAAGCTCCGGTCTCGGAGCGCACACACACACACACACACACACACATACACACACACATACACATACACACACACACACACCCTCAACGCCACATCATTCCACTCATCCGCACGATCAAACGACGTCCCCTTCTTCACATTCACACAAACGTAAGATAAAAACAACAAGAATCGGCTCTGAGCTCCGACCACCTGCTTCACTCGCCCAGCAGGAAGCTTCCTTACTGCGACGTTAACATAAATATCTTAAAAGCCATTGTAAGGAAATATATATCCGACATCCTGCCAGCAGTCGGGAGCCGAAGGGATGAAGTGGAAACAGACTTTGACTCGCGGTTTGTCGTCTGCTTGTATTTCCTTTCCAACCTGCCGTGTAGAAAATACTTAACAACCTGTATTGAGTGAGTTCTCTCAGGGTTCCATGTGAGGCTGTTTATGGACCCGGTGCTGTGATGTTAGGAAGCTCACGACCAAGGAACATCCCAGCTAACCACGACACTCCAGTTCTAACAATTAAAGGACCAGTGTGTAGGATTTGTTGAAGTCTTTTTTTTTATATTATTATTATAGTTTTAGACATTTTTCCTGAAATGTTTGGTTTGTTTGTTGATATGAGTTCATGATTCTTAGCTTCAGGTGATTATACACAAGTGAAAGCATGAATATTAGGGTCAGTTTCTGCCATCAGATTCCACCCAAATTATACACACGGATCCTTTATTGTTTAAAAAGGATCGAACAAAAAACATATAATTTGTTAGCTGGTCAGTTTGGGAGGTGCTTGCTGATCTTTGGACGGAGCCGGGCTGTGTTTCATCTCGTCTTCATGCTAATCAAAGCTAATTCTCCGTTTCTATGCATTGCGCTTGTGACTGGACTGTACCATTAGTGTCCATTAGGGGGGGGGGGGAAGCCAACCAGCCATGGACCCGGTTGTGCAATGTTTCTGAATGTGAACTGTTTGTATTATTTCCCAGTGCTATGGACACAAGCTGAAGTGGCGGCGGCCATATATCAAATCAACCTGCTGCACAGCCAAACACAAACAGGAGAGGGATGTGACGGATAATTTGTTAATTTGACAATTTGATTAAAACCAATTTGGCCCGCCGACATGCAAAAACCTGCCGAGTGGAGCTGTGATATATTTACATGTCTGTAATGAATTGCCGACGGCGTGTGTTACCTCAGGGTCTCGTTCGTGGACCCCGTCAGAGTCGATCTACTCAGGCCTGCCACTCTTTATTCTACATGATGCTGGTTGGAAGCGCCGATGAGGATCACAGACGCACGGAGAGAGATGTCGGGAAAGCGCCGCACACGCACGTACGCGCACTCCGCCGGTGCACACGCCCAAATACACTCCGATATGTACAGTTATTTACAGGTGTCTTCACTGAACTCCAAACTTCTGAGGTTTGTAAATTCAGTCAGCCCTATTTTCCCAGTTTGAAGTTGTCACACATTGCAGCTCTTCATCATCCTTTCATTTCCTCTATCGCTCCCGAGAGCCAACCCCCCCCCCCCCCCCCGCTCCACACACACACACACACACACACACACACACACACACACACCCTCATTCTCAACGCTGAATTTGTACTGAATTTTCCCCCCGTCTGCGCTGCCGCTGCACGACACATCAATGCAACTGGCAGCAGCTGAATTCGTGTAAAGTGCTACAACCGGTTATTGAGAGAGAAATTAATGACGAAAAATGATGGAGAGTCATTTCACAAACCATCTTTCACGCAGACACAGACACACGGATGGCACACACACACAGACACACACACACACACACACACACACACACACAGACACCACACACACACAACTCGTTCTTCTTCTCCAAGTGGACCGAATTTATCTGGCTGACCTAATATTCTTATATTGGCAGAGGAGAAGATGTTTGAATGTCTTTTTGAAAGTGGCGTTGCACAGAGCGTAGCAGGCCGGGTTGATGGTGCTGTTGATGTAACACAGCCAGTAGCCGATAGTCCACACCGTGTTGGGGATGCAGCTGGAGCAGAAGGTGTTGATGAGCACCATCACGTTGTACGGAGTCCAGGTGGCCACGAACGCCACCAGGATGGCCATGATGGTTCGCGTCACTTTCTTCTCCCGCGACGGCGCCGCTTTCTTCTTCTTGTTGGGCGGCTGCTTCGTCATCTTCACGATCTTCCGAGCCACGTTGTTCTGCCGCTCCGTGGCCGGGACGATCTCGACGGTGGCGTTGGACGGCGTGTAGCAGTCGCCTTTGGGCGATTTGGTCTTGATCTTGATGCAGGTCAGTTTGGAACCGCCCGCCTTGGCTCGTTGACGCGGGAGCTGCTGGCACGGCTCCACGTTGGAGTTGGCCCCGGAGGGCGCCGCCTCCTCGTCCTTCTGGTTGGACGCAGCCACGCTGCCGGACGTGGAGTCGTTGGAGCTCTCCTTCTCCTCTCCGGGAGCGCAGTTCTCCCTCGCTCCGTCGTCAGCCTCGGTTTCTCCCTCAGCGGTGGTCGAGGACGGTCCTTTGCCGTTCTGCAGTTTGCCGTCGTGCTGGTTGGCGCTCTGAGAACCTCGTACGTCTTCTCCTGGTATGTTATTATTGTTGGGTTTGGGCTTGTTGTTCTTCCTCTTCCCCGGGGAAACGGGCTCCGGGTTCCCCCCCGATGGCTTCCGGTTCTCCTTCTTCACGCGGCTCTTGCTCGCTCTGGAGATCTGCCAGTAGAGCTGAATCATGATGATCACCGGCAGGTAAAAGGCGGCGATGGCGGTGCCGAAAGTGACGGCGGCGTTTGAGAAGAACTGGATGTAGCACTCCTTCTCAGGAACCGTCCGCCCGCCGACGATGAACTGCCAGAAGAGGATGGCGGGCGCCCAGAGGATGAAGGACAGGACCCAGGCCGCGGCGATCATCATCCCGGCCATCTTGGTGGTCCGTTTGACAGGATAGCTGAGGGGCTTGGTGACACAGAAATACCTGTCGAAGCTTATGATGAGGAGGTTCATGACCGATGCATTGCTGACGACATAGTCCAAGGCCAACCAGAGGTCGCACACCACCGGGCCCAGCGGCCAGTACCCCATCACGATGTAGACGGTGTACAAGTTCATGGAGCAGAGTCCAATAATCAGATCAGCACATGCGAGGCTGAATAGAAAATAGTTGTTGACAGTCTGTAAGTTCCTGTTAACTTTGATGGAAAGCATGACCAGGATATTTCCAATAACCGTGACCAGGCTGAGGGAACCGGCCACCAGCACGATGAACACCACCTCCACAGTCTTGTAGGCGCTCTCGCTCTCTTCCACCACTTCGGTGTCGTTGCCTTCGGAGGCACTGCAGTTGGTGCAATTGAATACATCCATGGCATTTGGTCTTTTGTTGCCACCTCCTACTCAGATGGAACCTACGAAGAGAGAAACAAAAGAGGAGACGGTTTGTAACGAGGTGCAAGAAGATGAGATCACTTTGTGTTGCGTTCGCTGTCATGCAGACAAATCCAGAGCGTCCGGCCGCTGTGCAGCAACAGTGTTGAAGGATTGATTTAAATGAACTAACTTTGGTTGGTTAACAGGTTTCAAGTTAGTTTAAAGCAAACATGTTAAGTAAGTTGGATGAACTTAATATTTTTGCTTGTAACTAAATCAATTCTAGTACATCTTTCCGGAGACCCGGCTCATCAACTCGGGACCTTCTGCTGTGTGGCTGCAGGACTTGGGCCACTAGGGGAGGTCCAGACTTTACTCCTGGACCCTCTGGACCAACGAGGAACCCCAGTGACATCACTGCTCACTGTTGCAGACAGAATCTGTTTAGAACAACACCACCGAGTCTCTGTGACCGGAGGCGTTCCGGCGTCTGTTTGTTTTTATTTCGGCGGTTGCCCCCCCCAGAGGGCATGTTCACAGCTGATAGATCCTGTGATCTCCGGGAGAGAGATTCTCTCATGACTGATGTGGGTAATATTCTTTTATTACTCAAGCTTCAGTCTGAAGAGGAGAATATTCAGAAATGTGATGGACTCAGAAACTGATCGGTACCGTCCGGTATCACACTGGATGGGATGAGAAGATACATTTGTTAAAATAGAATATATTAATCTGTGTGATTAAAGGATGTAATGTGTCGACTGGTGACGACCCAACTGGAGATTATATAATAAATACGGTCTCACTTCGTCATCCTTAATGACCTTTTCCTTAGCTGCTTCGCAAAGCAATTCATTGCATAAACTGTGACAATTTTTGGCTGTACACCAATTAGAGTAGTTAATTAGAAGCACAGATATTTGTCATACAAACAAACAAACAAACAGCCTCCCGTTAGACACCTGCTTCGTTATACAGAGAGGAAACACCCGAATGAGAATTGCACAATCTAAACTTACACAAGTGTTTAATGGGAAATTAAATAGAGGCGTTAAGTCAAGTGACAAGTTTGTGTTAGTAAGTGGAAGCTTGTTGAATAAATATTGACTTTAAATCATGTCATGTATCAGGTTGAAGCTACAATCTGTTAGCATAGAAGGGACACATGATGGTCAAGATCAAGACAATTAGACGGAAGGAGGAAACCAATGAAGGATATCAAAAGGTGATGTCACACCTCAGCATCTGGAGGCTGATGCAACATCTGCATATTGCTCTGAAACAGAGTCTCATACAGGTCGTATCATTTCGTGCTGTACAACCTTCCTCGTCCGAGTCTTTCCAGCGAAGGTTTTCTACCAGTTGAAGCTGAGTAACTAGTGAACATTCACTTATCTGCAGTGCCAGAAATCCCCAATCGTTGCATTAGGCACGGAGCTAAGCTGGACTAATCCCCATAAAACCTCCAAGTCAAGATTTATGTTACATTAAAACACAATAATACAGATGTGGCGCACATGTGGCTCGCTTGAGACGAGCGGATTAGCGCGGCGGGTCGGCGTGGACGGTCACAGCCCGGCTCCCCCGTAGACCCTCACTGCTCTTCGTCCACCTGCAGCTGCAATAAAAGCTTCACCTGAGGTTCAGCAGTGCTTCTATTCAGGATGGTGGACCTTCTGGAAATGTCTCAAGAGAGTCTGGACTGTCACGACTAGCATCAACCTTCTGCAGAGGAGACGCAGGTCCGGCTCTGTTTCATCTCACCCGTCGTGATGTCGTTTTGCTTTGCAGGATTCCTGCTGAAATGTCTTCACCTCGTAGAGAGGAAGGAAAAAAAACTGGTGCAGAAAGAGTCACATTCCAGCCTGCTGAGCAGGAGCGGCGATGCTGTCGCCTCGGGGGAGAGCGACGGCGGCGACGCTCTTGGCACAGCAATCAATCAGAACTTTCAACAGCGCCGCGGTCACCGCCGTCTGACGGGAGCCAATCAGAACCGGGGATGACGTCTCCAGATACTCCACATTGATCAGCAGTATAAATACTCTGACTCCTTCACCAAACCAAATCTGCCTCTTTTGTTTAGTTCGTTAGGAAGAAGAAGTCTATTTCTGCCGTGGAAGGATGTGAATAAATGAGGTTGAGCGTTGCCCCTGTGTTCAGACTAAAATCTTCCTGTTGGCTCACTAGAGCTGAAAATTGCTTCTGCCCGTCGGGAAGCGTCGAGGGCCGACCGGCCTCCAGACCCTCGCTTTGTCTTCTGCACCTCACCGAGATGACTAATGAGCAAAAACTCACAGTTCTGAAGTAATAAGCAAGTTTTTTTTCTTGCTTGATAAACGCTTCGCCTGCTGTTTGACGATAAATAGGTTCCTCTTGGTCGGGATTTGTCAGGGACGGACGACCAACAGGTGTCGGCCCGTCTCCTCCTGCAGCGTCGAGCAGCGTATGAGAAACATTATTTCTAAACCTGGCAGGTGTTTAGTTGCACCTGAACGATGCATTTGGCTGCTTCCCTTGTGTGCAGATTCCAATTCCCCATCTCAGAGCGCTGATCCAAGGTAAGCCGGGGGCACCTGCCCCCTTCTTCTCCATGATTACATGCATTTTCATGGCTGCCCCTCTCGGTGGAGGCGTGCGGGGTTAGGCCTTCATTTATTCGCTGTTTGCAGAGGAGCATGACCGGAATGCAAAACCCATCATTGCTGCAGTACAGGTGGTCCATCGGGTGTGTGTGTGTGTGTGTGTGTGTGTGTAAGGGGGGGGGGTCGAGGGTTTGCACATCCTCTCAAAAGCATTATAAGCAAGAGTGAAGAAGCCGACTGCTTGTTCATCCTGAGCTCGAGGCTTTTTTATTACAAACAAAAAACCTGTTAGATAAGAAATGTGGGAATTAACAGTTTTATTATAAAGTGGAATTAAACAACCTTTTTCTTCCTTTAACTTTCTTAAAGCTTTTATTCTGCTAGTCTGTCCGCCGCCGACACGCTGAGAGGAAGCCTTGAGGTGGGGCGTGTTCCTGAACGCACCGCTACCAGAAGCCTGTTTACTGAAGAGGGAAAGTGAAGTACATGGACGAACAGCCAGGCCTTCATGGACCGCTGCTGCTGGGCTGCGACGAGCGACTCCCGACGGCGATCCTTCTTCATCCTGCTCTGACTCCTGAGCGGCTCCCGGACGCCTTGCTGAGGTCCACAACTGCATTTATTTAGTTTAATTTTGGCAAACGGAGGCAGCAGCAGAAGAAACAAACATCTGGCTGCTTCCATTAGCGAGTCGCCGCTGCACATCTTCTCTCATCAACAGATCAAGCGGCTTTTCACAACACATACGAGATGATTTCTATCAGCTGTCTCGTCTCCTTCATACATCAGTTCATCAACCGGCTGCTGCCGTTGGCAGGAAGTAAAGTTACTAATATTATAACTATTTCACCACAGAGAACCTGCTCTTCGAAAAACAGACGCACACTGTTCATGTTCAAGAGCTGATCCGATCTCTTTTTGAACTCCCGCTAAAGCAAATATCGGGCCATTGTAGTCTCTAGTGGGCGCCGACGTTCAGACGAGGAAACACACGGACGCACCGGCTGCCTTCAAGTATCTGAAGAAACGTTCAGCAGGAAATTAAAAATATGATCTGATAACCATCAAAGCAGCAACACGAGCTCAGAGTTCAAACACAAAGTCACCTGAATCTTCAGCTAGTGAAGATAATTACTGATGCATCAGACTGCAGCTCCACCTGGGAGACGGAGGGCTGTTCCCTGACCGGAGAGGGAGGAACACAACCAGAAGGTTCTGTACCTGCAGGACATTTGCCTGGAATCGGACCAATGCCAAGGTGCAAACTCAAGCGGCCTAGAAACTGTAGACAAAAACTCATGTGGTTGGACAGGTTCTAATATTAATTTCTACCGGGAGCAGATGTTGGAGGATGCAGTGTTTGGAACATGAATAATTCATGCAGTCTGAGGGAGTCGCTGCCATCTAATCAGAGAGGTCGACCAGTTCTCCTGAGATCCGACCTTTGTCTGGCGTTGTCACCTGTCATTCAATGCTCGCTGCGAAGGGTTCGACATGGACGAGGCGGATCACGGAGGGTGTTTGGTCTGACGGGAGGTCACTTCCTGTGTTCGAGCCGCCCGCCGAGAGGTCGAACGCTGCAGGTTCGATCCCAAACAAGACCAGACAAGGCTGGTGTTTGGTCTTGTTTGGCCCATGTCTTGGACCTCTTCATCTTCGGTGACCCTACTGCCCACCTGCAAAACGACGCAGTGACCGACTCACGTGGGATCAACCTGACAGCGGCGTCTCATCGCTCTCCGAGTGAGTTCAGCCTCTCGTCGCCGTGCTTGTTGCTAAGTGGACACGGACCGAGAGGTGTTGATGGGAAATTAACAGGCAGGAAGTGGCATTCAACGAGTGGGGGAACAAGCTGTGATAATCTGCCAAGTCAACTACCCGGAGACTCCCGAGAGAAGCTGCAGAGGTGGCCGCGTGTCACCGAGCGCCGAGCGTGGGGAGGGGAGGCGGCCGCGGGGGAGGCGGCCACGGGGGAAGCGGCCGCGGGGGAGTCGCCGTGTCTCTTTATACATGCACAGGCATTAGCTAAGATTACATTGAGCATACAGGGATGGGTGATGAATGGGCCGCGACCTTTACATGCCACACGGAAATTATAGCCACCCTGATTTATCTCCTGCGTTGCAGGAATGTCATTCCAAAGGTGTCCTCTTCCGGGAACGCTCGGAGATAAGGCCCTCGGTGTTTTTACAACGGCCTCCGAAAAAAACCATTTGTGAAGATCGACGGCGTCGCGTACGACCTCTGCCGCTGCCGACACTTCCACACTTCTACGCTGCCACATTCTGATGACAGCATCACTTGAGAGTCGTCTTTGGCCTTCTGCTGAGCATCTTAAATACCCGACGTGCGTCGATGGAGAGATCTTCTTCACTTCTAACGGGGGATGACAGTCCTGTCTGGAAAATATCACCAAGAAAACAAACACTGTAGCTCAGCCGTTAATGAATGAATGAAGCCCTCAAGCAGGCTGTGAAGGCAGAAGAAGGAGGTGGGGGGGGGGACGAGTCGATTTTCCCCCTGTCATGCAGACGGACCCCCGCAGCAACACCGTCACGCCACCGACTCAAACGCTCGCCACCGCTACGCCTCTCGCTTTTCACATTTTTATTATTCTTTCGCGCAAATAATTTACCTCGGAGATCCCTGAAGATTCCTCGTTAATTAGCAGACTTCCTCCGCTGTCTTATCGTAATTGCTTCTTTTCTCAAGAGCAGATTTCATCACGGCGAACCTCCATCTTTTTATATACTTTAAGTAACGTCAGCATATAAAACATCAGCTATCATGAAGTAAAAAAAAATACTAATGAAATAATACAGCATCTGCTGCGTTGCATTGCACCGACACATCTGCAGCAGCTCCGAAACGCTGCAGTGACACGAACCAACATGTGGCAGGAGAGTCGTTCCCCTGCTGGGAGGCTGCAGGCTAATGCAGGAAACATGTACGGCGATCCGAGCTGGGAGGTCTGAGCCAGCGTGCATGTATCGATGTATTATTTTTGCATTAAAATAGGCTTTTTATTGTCTCATCTGCGTCACACGTGGGCCGGAATGTGATATCGTTCCCACATGATGGAGCACATCCCATCATGCTCCACATAATATCCGTCAATATAGTGTCTCACCCTATTGTTGCTATCAGTTTTATGCTAATTTAGCCTGTTTCCTTTTATATATTTGCCTCTGGGATGCGCCCCTGCTGTCCCTGCCTCCTTTATGCTATGCATGGCAATGAGCCGGCGTCCTCGTCTCCTCTGGCTCATTACCGATTTCATATAGACGGCCCGACACGGGTGCATGTTGGCTCTGCCTTTATGTAGCAGCTCGGTAATCGTCCTTATGGCGCTGCTCACGGGGCTTCCTCTCCGAAGCTTTGTTCAATTAAAACCCTGCTCTAAGCTCCGTTACAAGTGGCATTTACCCAGTATGGAAATTCGACACAATGGACTTGGTTCACAGAAATGTTGAGAATAATCTGCAGCTTTAATCTACTGTTGGGATCAACGACTGATGAAGAGCGTTTGGGTGATACGATGCAAGCGAGTCCTTTCAGTAGCTACCTGGTGCTTTGTGGGAGAAACTCCAAGCATCCCAAAAGGATCAATATTAAGGTTTAAAGGGTGGAAGCCCTCTAGTGGCCGTAGTAGGTATGACACGAATTAAATAGCAATTCATTCCGGTTGATGTGAGCTGTGACCCCTAAAAAGTTTCTGTATTTACTCCGACCTTGACGGGGTCACGAACAGCCGGTCACGGCTTCTTGCCGTCCGATGCAGATGCAGAAGGCGTCAGATGATAGTCATTCATTGTACGTGTGCACATGCAGATTTAGA
>CAAKHC010010166.1:3269-16124 GCA_901007825.1 Macroramphosus scolopax | reverse complement strand
AATTTGATGAAGGCGCAGCTGCCTTGTTTGATTTGCTCTGCTCCGGCTCGTATTTAAAAATAAAAAGTTATGCAATCAGAACTTGGCACCGAGCTGAATCAAGAAGTCTTTTTTTTTTTTTCGTGACAAAAGGAAACGGGAAAGCTGCTGCTGCTGCTGCATCAAAAGCATTTACATATATCACAATGAAAATGTCAGGCGCACTCATTCGGGCACTTCAGTAAAAGTTTCCCGGCACCAAAGGGCCACTCGGCTATCAGCCGGGCCCAGTACCAACAGATTAACTGCCGTTCCGGGTTCTTATTAGCGATGCATTCCAGTAGTAAGAACTGACTGTTGTCTTCCTTCGTATCTCTGAGGACGTTCAGGCATGTTAACGCCATCGTGACATACCTCGCGTTACATCCTACCTGTTGCTAGGCAGCCTTGGCAAGCGGGAGGACCAGGCTTGGCCCATTTGCTTGTTTAGCTGTCAGTCTGGGAGGCTAATCCCAACCCGAGGGACTCGGGAGGCTTCCAGAAACCAGACATCCAGCCATGTGGACCCTCCATAGGATGAGAGAGAGAGAGAGAGAGGGAAGGAGGAAGGAGGAGAGAGACAAGGGCAATTTGCCCTGAGTAAACACCAGTGCTTGTTGTCATCTGAAGCCAGTCATCAATCACGGCCCGGAGCTCTCGGTGGTGACAGCCGCAAGGACACGGCGCTCTGAAACCGGTTGGATAGTTTATAAAGTGAGAGAGGATCACAGCCGGGCTGCTAACGCACGGCTCGTTGTAAGACTCAGTGAGAGGATGTCGTCTGGCCTCAAGGTTGCATCCCGGGTGTCGCCGGGTGCAGAGGCGACGCCGCCCGTCGGCCTCCGCTCTGTGGACGTGTTATGTAAGCGCCAGACGTGTGTTCACAAGTGCAGCTCGCGTGCTCTCGCTCTTTGCATGGCCGTCCGACATGCAAAGCGGTGGTGTTGTTCCACCTGCTCGGCAGCCAAAGCTGCTTGTGTTTCCTCCCTCCGTCTCTTCAGTAATCTGTTCCGTCCTCTTCCTCCTTTATCAGCGAACTGATTGACCCTTTAGATGTGTGCTTGCCACCACGTGCAGGTCCGGGATCAGCGGTGTGGGTCGGATGTAATAAGCAGAGTTTTGGGCCATAAACTCTGTAATTGTCCTTCCGTCCCTGTTCTGGCCAGGAGACGGACGATCTGGAGGACGGCCAGGACGTCCCATCACACGGTCACACTGGACATTCATCTGCTGTCACTCTCCGTCTGATTTCCTTCCGTGTTCAGCGCTCCTCATCCTCCTCATCCTCCCCGGCAGCTCGTCTCCGTGCCGACTCCACAACATTTAAGAACCCCTGCTGTCTATTAGCTCAGCTGATCGTGTCACATTAATGTTTCACTGCCCGATTTCCCCCCTCGCTTGTTTGCAGGGAAAAGAATTTGATAACTTATGCTAACAAGAACGACGGCATCCCCGCCCCCCCTTCCCCCCCTCCGCCTCGTCTCGGCTAGACGGCACGCCGTCGAGCTCGGCAGTTTACCGCTATGTGTTTTTCCGTCTTATTGCCCCAGATAATATTTCATTGTAAAATGATGCCAATTAGCAAAAGCCAGTTGCCGGTGGCTGCGGTCTGGCTGCTCCTCCGTTCCGGCGGGGAAAGTTATTTGGGTCGGCAGCTATTTTCAGCCGGCGATGTTGCCAGGAATACTTCAGGGAGCAGCCACTGTTTTATAAGAGAGCACATCAATAATTTTCATTGGTGTGTGTGTGTGTGTGTGTGTGTAAGCAAGAAAGGGAGGCGGAGATGGCTTCACAGGGAGAGTTTATTGGGTTTATGTGTGTGCGTGACTGCGTGTGAGGAAACGTTCGGGCGAGCAGGTGGCGCGAACGCAGCCGGCGTTTCATCCGCCGGGCACACGGGAACTCTGATGTCAACCCGGGAGACGGGGGATCGATTCCCGTTTGAGTCAGGACTTTAACGCCGAGTGTGACACAATGTAAAGCTGCTCTGACAGGTCGTCATGACGACACCATCCAGATGCACCTGCTGCAGGAGCTGCGACGGAGACCCGGTGCTGTCACGACCTCCCAGTAATTTAAAACCACAAGAATCCGAGGGCCTTTAAACTTTAACCCCCGAGTCTCACCGCGGGTTTAATTCCCGGCTTCAGCCCTTCGCCGCCTTGTAATCTGTCGCTCAGGCTGAGCGATGCTCTCGTGACACACCGACTCCTGCAGACTGTGCATCGCCGTGTGCAGCTGCACATTGTCAGCGCTCCGTTCGTGCCTCCCGCTGAACAGGCCGCCTCTCGGCAGCCTCTCGGCAGCGAGGGTTGAACGGGTTCAGTCTGCCTCCGCCCATCCCTGTACGACATAAACTCACACACACACACACACACACACACACACACACACACACTCTCTCTCCACTCTCTCGGAGGAGGAGAGCTCGCAGCAGAAGACATCTCTCAATATTTTAAGCAGCTTGGCTAATCTTTGTCACTCAGGTTTGTTTTGAAAGCGTTGCCGGAGGAATAAAGACGGGATGACAGCGGCCTCCCCCCCCGTCACACACTCTTGCGTAACCGCGCAGCCCGCAAAAACACACACGAGTCGACCCCGCGTTAATCCACCTCGGCCCTCCACTGCTCCACTGACCTGCTTCCACCGTCTCCTCGCGGCCTCCTCGGGTCTTCGCTAACCCCGAGCTTTGGTGTTGTAATGAGCCCGCTAAGCGTTACACAACACCTGAGCGGGGCGAACACGGGCGAGGCGGCTGGCACGAGGCAGAGGTGGCTTCTAATTCGGAGGGGCTGGTAAGAAAGGGAGCTGTTATCAGTGTGGGCACGGCGCCACGGTCGCACTTCACGGTTTGTGGACGTGTTCGGGGTGCCGAGCGGCCCCGTCTGACTGGCACTCTATGAGGAGGAAGCAGAGTTTTTCCGCTTCACTGTTCCCTTTATCTCTTTACTCTCCCCTCTGTTAGTTCCAGCCCTCCTCCCCTCCCTCTCTCTCTCTCTCTCTCTCTTTCACTGCTCGCCGCTCTTTTGTTTCCCCGTGCCTTTTTCCAGCCAAGGCCCCATTCTCTCGCCCCGTCATTGTGTGCGGTAATGAAGATTAGCCAGCCTGCCGCACACAATGGGGTCCCCACATCCGGAGCGCAGGCTCCCCAAATCCTGCTGCAAGCTGGTGTAAAACCACTGTTGTCGCCGACCCCCTCCGTCCCACACACACACACACACACACACACACACACTCAAACGTGTCCAATAAGCACTCTGCCGTGCTGAAAGCAAATGGCTGAAATGTCTTGTGATTAGATTAGGACGGTTGTGACAGCTGAGAGCGAGCGAGCGCCCGGCGACTCACACACCGATAAACAGCAGCTCACCCAAATCCAGTTAAAGAGAGACAGAGTTCCCCTCCCCAGTGAGTGAAACACGGCTCAAGTCACCGGGATTAAACCCCCCCTCCTCCGATCTCATCCTCCCCTCCATCATTCTTCTGTCTCAAGTAGCTCTCCTCTTCCTCACTCACCTCTGCTGAGCACCGAGACGAAAAGACGAGCGACGACGAGGCGTCGGCCTCAATGCGCCGCCGCTCGCTGGATTCGTTGGATCCTGAACTTCGACCCCGCCGTGACGTCTGAGTCCCTCTAATCTGTTGACACGTCAAGTACTTTCACCGGATGCATCCGTAGTTTGGATGACACGCGTGTGACGTGTCGGCTTCACGCACACGCACACATGCACACACACACCTCATTAATGGACTCATTGTATGTTTGTTTAACATGCAGACGAGCAGAAGTTTGGTTTGATAACATTTCTTGGTCGTGTGCAGATCAGCTGCTCCTCCTCCACCACCTCCACCTCCTCCTTCCATGGACGTCTCATTCCATCTATCCTCTGCATATCATCACTAGAAAGCATCTCGAGCTGCAGCAGGTAGAGAAGCAGCCCGACTCCCTTCAGATGTCTGCCATCGCTGTAATAACGAGGCTGATTCGATGTGAGTTTCTCTCCCCGTGTTTGTTCTCCGGGACGTCAGGAGGACGTCAGGAGGACGTGGATGTTCTCTTCTGTTGTGTCTTCCCGCTGCATTAAGCAGAGGTCACCGGGTGTTTGTGCTCTGAGTGCTCCATCATCGCGAGATGAAAGCCGCTTTGAAGATCCCGCGTCGCAGGCACGCGTACACGTGTCGCATCAGCTCGCCGGTGATGACGGCAGGGGGCTCGGGCGGAGACGCGGCGCCTCAAGATGAGCCTGAGAAGAAACATCCACCGGCTCCACCTCGCCGTCCGACAAACTGACGCCGAGAATATCAGTGAACTCACCGGAACAAAACCTGACTGTGCATAAAAAGGAGTCGTCAGGTTTTACAACCAGATGTTCTTCATCCCTTCAAACTCCATCAGCAAATTGTGATTTAACAACTGTTATCAGCTCCAACCCGCTCTGTGTAAAACCGCCTGCAGGTGCTGCGTCGCCAGGCTGACGGAGGGCCGACGGCGCCTCTGATTATTACTGCCAGCCTAATGTCGTCTGATAAGGCCGTGTGTGTAATTAAGCTGTTTCCGTGGCGTGTTATCAGCAGCTAGGTGTGGCTGCGCTGCCGCGAGAGACGGAGCAGCGAGTCAATGAGGAGAGAGACCCCGGCCTCTTATCGCTCCCTCTCTTTCTTCTAATCTGCAGCGTAATGTTTTACGAGGGAGGAAGATGCTCCGGCTTCCTCTCTCACCCTCTCTGGATTAGGAGTCTGCATGTGCTCGCACTCCTCATCTTTTATCCATCTTCTCTCCTACAGATAAATTAGCGCCGCCTCCCCCCCCCGTAGCAGCGTCTTTGTGTCTCCACTTCCTCCATCGCTCCTCTGCTCCGTTGCCGTGGAGCCCCGTCGGGGCGTCAGCAGCTCCCAGATCCCTCCTGGCCAAACACAGCGCCCCCCCGCCAGCCTCCCCGTGGAGACTAACAGGGCGACGCTCTGCTATTCAGATCCGTGTCGAGGAGAATGAATCCACCTCCCCTTCCCCTCGCGGCCCCGTAGGCAGGTTCCCCATCAACCGGGGTCCACGGGTGACGCCATGCTGCTCTCCGAGGAGTCTGGCTGCTCGTAGCGAGTGCTCGGGAAGCAGCGAGGACCCTGAAGGGAGCTTAGAGGGGTCGGCTTTTGGAGGTTTTGTGCGTGCGGGTGGGGGTCGCTGTGTAAGTATTGCTCAGTGAAGCTATAGATTACCGTCTCTGTCAGCTGCGACGGCCACCGCTGATGAGCTGCTGCGCAGTATCATTCCCTATCGATTAGGCAGCGCGTCGCAAACACACACACACGCCGGCTCACAAGGGCTGCCGGTGCCGAGGGCTCCCGGTCATTTAGCTGTCACCTGGAAGTGATGGTCGGCCGCGGCACGCCGGATCAATGGGCGGCTCGTAACACACACACAGAGCGAACTACTAACTTTTCCCGGCATCCCAGATATTTTTTATTCACGCAATAACATTTGATTCCTGCACACACCGACAGCAGGATGATTGATTTAACGGAGAGCGTGCAACAAGCAATAAACCGACTGTCAGTCACGAGCCGCGGAGGGACGCCTCCAACGAGCGGCGAACCGCGGCCAGACGCAGCTAAGTGTCGGTATTAAACGGCGATTCTGCTTTTTCCAATTTGTAGATGACAATCAAAACAAACTGCTGCGTCAAGAATCAATAACGGCAGCGTGTTGGGTGCAGCGGCGCGGCGGCGGCGTGTTGCACCGCCTCCGTAATGGGGACACGCTTTTTATAAACGACTTTGCAGCAGCTCATCATTATGATGTCTGTAAATTAAATGCCTCTCCATTAAGGACACGGCCCCCCCGATTATACTAAATAATGCAAAAATCTAATAATTCAGATTTCATTTAGACTTGTGTGTCTGTACACGGGCGGTGCAACAGCAGGGTTCCCCCCCCCCCCCCCCCCCCCCCCTCCATCCCTAAAACCTTGTTTAACAATAGCGCAGCATCCCGGCGCCTTTCAGCCCTGAATATTATTCATGGCACCTTGTCTCCATCACGGCATCTGTAAAAACTAAACATCCTGAAATTAATGAGCCGTATCCGTCCCATTACATTTATCTGTTTAGTGGTGTTTTGGGCCGTCCTTAAGGGCATTATGCATGCTCTTCTGTTCATATTTATAACCCAGGCTTTTTATTAGCGCCGGAGCGGGGCGCTAACAGTTGGGAGGCAGCCTGTGCTTTGATGGTGATGGCAGGCGGCTCGGCGCGGGCCAAATGTGAGGGGAGGTGACGGGGAGAGAGGATCAGCTGCCAGGCCGAGGGCCCCCCCGCGCAGGAGGAGGAGGAGGAGGAGGGGGGAGCCGAAGGAGGTTTGAGAGAGGCGAGTGACGCAGGGCCGGTTCACAGCTCGCTGCCTTTTTGACTTTGCGAGCCGCCCGTCTCGTGACGGGCGAGCGTTTGTCACACCTGCTGTATTTCAGGCGTCACTAACCTGCGGTGTTTCTGCATGTGGGATCCACACAACAACATGCAGAATGGATTCGCCTCTGGGTTCTTTTCCTTGTTGTCTTCTGCTGTATTAAATTAATGAGGCATTGCTAAAATAAAGCTGCTAGTGAAGAGGACTATCTAAATAATATGCTAAGCTAAGTGAAGAACAGCTGATGAGGAACTTAGCAGCTTCAAACAAGCTGCAGCTGAAGAGTGTCGCTGCACAATATGGAACCGGGTGAAGTCGCCGCCCCGCCGTGCTCCGCCACAAAGAGATTACCTCTGGTTTGGAGGTGGTGGCGGGGCTGCCGGAGCGGCCGTCGGATTGTCTCAGCTTATCCTGGCTCGTGTGAAGGAATCATCCCGAAAGCCTTTTAGGAAAATGGACTCTGGCTTTGTGTGGATCCAATTGATGTTGGCTCGGCAGATCGGCGGCCGTCCAAACGGACTCGAAGCGGGCCATGAATGCTCCTGTTATCTCGGCTATTTTGGCTCTCGACTCCTTGCCCACACACACACACACACACACACACACCGTGCACACTCACTTCAGGGGCCACGAGATCAGCAAATAGATTTGTTTATGCATGAGCGTAGGTGTTCGCACAAACACACAAGAGCTGCATAATTATGCTGAGTGTAATTATGCAGCTCTCGCATGGACGTGCACAAATTAGGTGCACACGCACGCACGCGAGCGTCGCGGCGTGCGGCGACAGGACGGACGGACACACACACAGGAACCGCTGATAAACTACATGACCTTCTCTCTAACAATGTTAATGTCACCCCCCCCGGGGGAGGAGGAAGAAACGGGGGGGGGAAGGGAGTGATGGAGTGATGGGAGGAAAGGAAGAGAGTCGTACCTGGCGTCACACACACACACACACACACATATAAAGGTACAGTATGCGTGCTCACGCCGTGTCACAGCCGACATCCTCGCCCGTCACCGCGGGCTGTAACCTAACATTCTTTCTGTGTGTGTGTGTGTGTGTGTGTGTGTGTGTGTGTGCACCCGCTGACAGGATCCTCTTACGCCAAATGTCACACCTCCGAAAAGGATTCGCCCCCCCACCGAGAAAATGAAGTCAAGACCTTCCTCTCTCTCTCCCCCTCGTCCCTCCATCACTCTCCTCCTCCTTCACCTACCACTCAGCGCCCCTCTCACTTATCCGTTTCTATCCTCTTTTCCGCTCCCTTGAACTATCTCTGCCTCACACACTCACCTTGGTTTGCCGTCCTCAGCGTTTTGCTGAATAAAGTCGCCTTTAACTGGCTGGTTTAAGCGGATAATTAGTCCTTACCTTGGGAGGGGAGGAGACGACAAGGAGGAGAGGAGAGGAAGTAGGAAGGAGTGATGGGGTGGAGTGATGTAAAGGAGTTGAGAGATAGCATCTCGACCCTTCGTCAGGTCCCGACCTTCGTCTGCAGCCATCGACCGCTCACAGCGTGCATGAAGGAAGTTATTTTCTATATCCATTACAGAAAGGAAACAACACGTAGGCGTGCAGCGAAGGGCGGAGGCATCATCTTCACTTCCCGGGCATAGATTCGGTCTCAGCTTTTTTTTTTAATTTGATGTCGGTATGCAAATTCTGCAAACAGTCTCCCTGTTTCTGTTCCTGGAAGACGTAGAGGAGGAATCACACTCCCTTAGCAACCTGCACCACCCGCCCGAAACGGGAGGAAAAAAAAGTGGGATTTTATTTTTAGAAGGTGCAAACAAGGAAGGCGGGAAGAAGAAGAAGAAGGAGGGGAGGGGGGGGGAGGGGGGGTTGTAAATGTCTCTGATGGGTTCAGTCTGTACAACCTTATTCCTGATAATGGAACCAGCTACTCCGTCTGTCAGTGCCTATTTCCACACAAATGAAGTGGCGACTAACACGCACCCACCGGAGCCGCTAGCCTCCATCCCAGCTGTCAAAACGGGTTAGCGGCTACAAGCGAAACACAACGATCGCCGGGATCAAACTGCCGCCGTCCGTTCAAACATAATAGCTTCATCCTTGGACATTGAGCGCCTCTTCCCCCCCCCTCCTCTTTAGAAGCTCGCCAGCTTGTTGTAAAGTAATAGACTTCTCAGGATGCCAGTTCGCACAAATCAGGGATGCAGTCGTTTTATTTGCCCTCGGCGGGGGGAAGGTGTGCAGAGTAATAGGGATGAAGCCGACCATAACTACAGATGAATAAATCTTCCTATCTTGGCTCGGGTGGAGGCTGGTGCACACACGGCCTGTCAGAGCTCTGTAACGTTCTGTTTGATAGGAGTTCTGTGTGGTTAAGGACTCCTCCCGCTATCCTCCCGCTATCCTCCCGCTATCCTCCCGCCATCCTCCCGCTATCCTCCCGCTATCCTCCCGCTATCCTCCCGCTATCCTCCCGCTATCCTCCCGCTATCCTCCCGCCATCCTCCCGCTATCCTCCCGCCATCCTCCCGCCATCCACTCGCTTTGCTTTCGTTCAGCGGCTGCAATCAATCAGTGTGTAATCAGCCGTCTTGCTAAATCTGCCAGGTATTCCTGGTGGCTATCTGTGTGTGTGCTCATGCGACAGCTGCCAGAGCTGCTATCTGTCAGGGCGAGCCGAGTGCACCATGCAGATGTTCTCTCCACATCCACTCGGTCCCGTCTGATGGCTGTTGATATTGTCAAGTGGGATTTGAGAGTGAGTTTGTTTTCTTTCCGCAGACCTGCCTGGAACTGGAGCGCTACCTGCAGACGGAGCCCAAGCGCCTGTCCGAGCTGTTTGACCAGGACCTGGATGGCCTGTTAACCCCGGCCTACCTGAAGGAGGACGGCGAGGAGGAGCTGACGGACGCCCTGCTCCCCGGCCTGCCGGAGCCCCCGAGCCCACCGACAGTCATCCTCTGCCCGACGCGTAAGAACTTCCCCTCTGGCGGATCGGCGAAAAGAGACCTCAAACCCAAGAGCATGGAGGCCGTCGAAAGGATGGAAGGAGTCCACCAGGCCCAGCTGAGCGCCGTCACCTCCCTGACCCCCCCCTCATCGCCGGAACTCGGCCGGCACCTCGTCAAACCCAACCAGTCGCTCACGGCGTCGGCCGACGGCACGCTCACCCTCAAACTGGTGGCCAGGAAGGTGGGGCTCAGCGCCGCCCGGCTGGTGGCGGCGCACGCCATCCCGGTGCGGATGAAGGACGAAGAGGAGGGGGCCGCGTGCGCGAACGGGGTCGGGGAGCTACCGGAGAACAAGAAGAGGATCCACCGCTGTCAGTTCAACGGCTGCAGGAAGGTGTACACCAAGAGCTCCCACTTAAAGGCCCATCAGAGGACGCACACAGGTGAGACTCACACTGATTACACACATTGTTGTGATTAAACACGGACGCTTGACGTGATACAATCAGTAGTTTGAACACAATATTTCATTATAAAGACGTTTAATTTAATTCAACGGGTCTCAGGCCGTTAATCAGACACACACACATCCATTAGGGGGACGGTCCGGGTCATTATTTTACATGCTGCTCCCCTTCGCATCCCGCCGTCGTCATGACAACGGACCCTTCAGTTCCACATGAAGACATCACCGCGAAGGTTTTAAGTAAAACCCACATCTCTTCTCCCGCTCGTCCTCCCCACGTCTCAGGACGGCTCCTCTTTGTCAAGGTTCCTCCTCGTGAAGGGAGGGGGGAGGGTTCAGAGGCTATAACTCCCGCACTCTTCCATCTCAATCCCAAACCACTCAGATCCCTGTCGGGGAGCTGTCCTCCGTCTGAGTAACTGCGCCGTGATGGATAGATTGACCTGGATAGGCTGCTATTTCCCCGGTTTATTTCAAGCCCCCCCCCGTCCTCTACGCATCCTATAAGTGTAGGTCAGTGCTTCTCAATCTGCGGCCGGCCGTAAAATTTTAAGACCACGAAAAATATGTTTGGAATAACAGTTTATTTTAATGCAGGGAGGCGGCGGCGGCGGCGGCGGCGGCGGCACCATCTGGAGGTGTTTCCAATAGCGGTATTAAATATCAGGGTGAGGGTTCAGCTCTCCTTGGAGGGGTTTCCTCTACGACGTGACGCCCCCCCATGACATCACTCATGAGTAGAAGGAATTAGACGTCTACTATGAAGCTCCTCTGTATTTGTTTTAACCGCCGGTGGAGGTTCAGCAAACATCCGTCATGCTAAGTTAATTCGCGTTAGAGTCCAACACCGACGCTACATGACTCACTCGTGTTCCGGGTGTGCGAACTTAAGATGTCAAGCGCTGTATGTTGGGGATTAAAGAGGTGTGATCACACCCTCGGCGCTGCACGCCACAGGTTGAGGCGGCAGCCAGGCTGGAACAAAGAGCACCGGCACGCCATCATTGATTTCCCCGGCGAAGTGGGTCCACAGCCCCCCCTCGCCCCCCCCCCGTGATTAAACCTCATGCCAACTGGGCCAGACATGGGACACCAGGGAAGTAGTGGAGGATGTCTGGAGAAGAAGAGCAGCGAGGAAGACAAACAAACCGTCCTTTAAATCGCGTATCGGTGACACGCTGCGGCGAGGCCGGATGACAGACGCAGAAGTGTTGCCATGAGATGACAAAAGAAAGATGAGATAAGAGGAGGAGGAGGAGAGGGTGAAACAAAGAGTAGAAGGGAGGATCGGGGGGGAGGTACAGTAGAGCCCCCCCCTCCTCAGAAAGAGACAGCGGTGCCACAGGCTCCTCCATTCACTGAGCCATTATCCTGACAAGTTTAAAGATGTCATTACTCAAATCCTCTTTTTCTTAGTTGTTATTTCCATAAATTACAGACGGAGAAAAGGCTACGATTTAATCTGGAATTAGACAGGCTGAGTTGAAATGACGGTGCCCTGTAGAGCTGCTTCTTCAATAGGCTTACGCCAGATAAGGAGTTGGTACAATTAGATTTTGCGCAGGTTGAGGGAACGCGTGGAACACGAGGCCGGTTGGGTGACTCCGCCGTCTCCGTCCGTCCTCTCTGCTTCTCCTTCCTCCCTTTCTGTTCTTCTTATCTCCTCCTCTCCGGTTCCTTTCTTTCTACATCTTCCTCGCCCGATATCTGGCCTCTCTCGTATGTTAGCGCTTTGCTCTTTTGACACCCTCTCTCTCTCAGGTTGGGTTTCATAGTTTGGACGAGGCTCCGTACTGCAGTTAAAGGAGCCGTGGCCGTACCGGAGGGCTGCACTGATACTCACGTCTCTCCGAGGCTCTTCATCCGAACAAAAAGGGACGATACAGGAGCCCGTATTGTAGCAGTTCAACCAGCCACCTTTATAGGGGAAACTCATCCAAGTTGCCGTAGCGACCTCATGTGTAGCACACACACATTTGGGCGTCTACTGTGTGTGTGTGTATGAATCCTCCTCCTGCAGTGGTGTTTGAAAGCAGATCCATGTTTAAGAAGACTTCAGCCCGACTCCTCCAGCCTCCCCGTGCCTCCCTCACCCACTTCACCATCACTTTCCCCCCCATCTAACATCTTTCTGTCTTCAATCTCCTGCTCATATCAAAGGCTGCGGTGCTCGTTGTGTGCTGAAGCTCTCCGAGAGCCTCTAATGACCTCCGAGACCCAGATGCCCTGCTGCAGCTCCACTTAATGGAGGGAATGCAATTAACTTCAACACTGGCACCTGAGAGGCTGGAGCCGTGTGTGTGTGTGTGTGTGTGTGTGTGTGTGTGTGTGTGTGTCTGCAGAGGACATTCGGAAGTAACAGATTACACATAATGGGATTACCGTGAGTTAGGAAACACCCAGTTATCAGATTACCGATGAGAAATATAAGATTGCTCATGTGATTACTCCAGAAAAACCTTTTTCTGAGGGAAAAGGACATTTTGATTGGACGTCGTTCTTCCCCCGAAACGAGTGACTGGCGTCGGCTGATGGGGTTTTATTAAATAATCCAGAATACAATGGTTGTTCAGTAACAGTGTCCACAGTCCCGATTCTTCGAATCAGAAAGAAAATAATCCACTTAGCCTCATAATCTATATTATATGTTTTACAGGCAAAGTAATCCAGAAGTAACAGAGCATAATCAGATTATCTGCGTGCTAATCCCTCGAATGAGATTACTGATTGCCATTTAAAACTGCCAATCATTCAGACTGTGTGCAACATTTTTGAAAGTAGCCTGTGTGTGTGAGTGTGTGTGTGTGTGTGCAAAGACGAGTGTGTACCTGCTGTCTGTTTGTGCGAGGGCATCTTGAGGGAGAGAAGAGCGGGGGAGGAGGGGGGGGGCGCTCTGTTGCTAGGCAACGGGGGCCAGCGTATCGTCGGAGGAGTCGGTAGCTGAGTGGTTATGTACTGCTGCAGGCTCTGGTCTCTCAGTGCCCCCCCCCCCCCCCTCCTCCCCCTTTTCCCCCCCCCCCCCCACCCCCCCCCCCCCCCC
>CAAKHC010010159.1:3396-14659 GCA_901007825.1 Macroramphosus scolopax | reverse complement strand
TGTGTGTGTGTGTGTGTGTGTGTGTGTGTGTGTGTGTGTGTGTGTGTGTGTGTGTGTGTGTGTGTGTGTGTGTGTGTGTGTGTGTCACAGCCAAGTTAACTTACATTTGAATTAATCTCATTACAATAAATCTGGCCTATAATTGCCATGTCATGTATTTCTGCTGCCACTGGGAAAAACTCTCCTAAATGTCAGACTGGGTTTGACCATTGGACAGCTTAACTATTAATCCACTCAGAAATTAAACTTTTCCAAGGCAATAAAAAGTAAAATGTGTTGAGTTTAAAATATGATGCATTTAAGCTCCAGCTGTTGTGGATCCAGTTTAACTCATAATTTAGGCAAATTGTACAGTTTATTTTAATGCAGCACCTGCAAACAGTTTGTGTTTGGGGATTTTTATCAATTCTTAGTTCATTGGAGCAGGGTTGCTTCCTCTTTTTGTTGTCGTCTAAACCGTTTAGTTTTGGATGATCGCTCAAAGATTCTGACAACCAGCGGGGAGAAGCACGACGCCCAGCCCGGGAGGGAGCGCAGGAGGCCGGACAGATCTACTGGGCTGCATCGGGGAGACGCACCATTAGACAAGGGAGAGCCATGCCTCACGGTGCTGGTCGATCAGGTAAGGATTTCTGCCTCTTCCTCATACTAATGTTAGTGTGTGTTTGCAGGTAGCCTGCGCTGTGTTTAGGCTACATAACTGCAGTTTGCATGTCTGTATTTGTATTATATTTTATTTTTCAGATTGGCATGATGCGCTTTTCCTTCCTCATATTGCAGTGAATTTATACTTAGCTCAGGTAAGGCAAAAAAAATAACAGCAAATTATTATTATCATTATTATCATTATTATTATTATTATTATTATTATTATTATTATTATTATTATTATTATTATTATTATTATTATTATTATTATTAGTGCATAGGTTGACAATGTGTGTTATTGGGTCTTTAATTGAAAACATAGATCACAGTCTAATTCACCCCTCAATTTTGGGTGTAGATGGAAAGATCAATGTGAAACTGTTGTAATGATCTAATTAATTATGGCAAAATTAAAAGCAAGTACAAAATCAATCTGTGATGGTGTCGGGGATAGACTCAAATTGATATCCATCTGCTCCCGTTATAAAGCACATGAATAAGCAATCTAAGGACACAGCTGATAGCCTGCAGTTTGGCATAGCCAACCCATATGGCTTCTGGGTGTCAAGAGACACCAAATCATTGCGGGGCATGGCAGGTGACTCCCGATGTGATGCTGATGTTTTTAACTAATAGGTCAAGGAACAAAATAGATCCAAGGGACTTGCATGCAGAGCTGCAGTTTGTCTGTCTGACGTGCGACATGGTGAAATCAGCCTTTACATGAATCAGAGAGCTGCTCTTTAGGTGATCACACCTCAAATACCCAGTGAGATAATAACATTAGAAGTGCAAATAACTTACACGTCAAAAGGGCTCCAACAGACAAATGCATGTTATTATTAATGACTGTTCAGTAATGCAAAGTTAATTCAATTGTATAAACGTTTTACTCACTAATATGTGAAATCAAGTTGTAAAAGTTTAAAAAACGAATAAACAACAATATTTGATCACAAAAAAAAGCTTTCACTCAGATTTGAACTGCACAGGGCCACGGTGAGTCCCGAACCCTGGGTCAGGGGATGATAAGTTATCAATATATGGGCTTCATCCCTGCCAACAAATGACATTACGTTTATCCTGTATTCATTTGATTCTAATAACAAAAAGCCACATCTTTACATAAATAAAGGAAGAAAATAAAGGTTGGTTCTCAGGGGGCAAGTGACTCAAAATATTTGTAAATCCTTGCATCATCCTAAACAACCTGAGGAAAGACACACCAGAAATACGAAAACAGCATTATCGATTATTTACTTGAAACAGCCGTTACAGGCCATCGGTTTCCAAAAACGAAAGAAAGGGATGTTTTATCCTCCCCTCCCTCTCTCTCTCCCTTTGCTCTGTCCTTTCTTCCCACTCACCTTATATTATCAACATTATCATCCGGCATAAATATTAAATATCAACTAATTAAACTGGGACACAATCTAATTGTTTCTATTGAAACCAACTGTTTTGATGCTGTGTGACTGGTGTGATACTGGGGCCCTTTATTGTACCGTTATACTCCAAGCAAAGAGAAAATCGAAAACAATAATCACATGAGGTCCTCGGTGGCTCGGATTTAAACGAGGTGAAGTCGCTATACTAACAGTTTCTTAATTATCGTGCCGTTTGTTTTGCTGGACTGTGACACGGGCACGTCACCATGGCAGCGCGCGGAGGTACGGGGGGCAAATCGGGCTGTTGTGGGGGGAAATAGCAGCAGCTTTAGGGCAAAAGTGCACTGACGTGTGAAATTACAGCCCATGGTGCTACATATTGTACCAGAAGCTCCCTACCCCAAAAAAAGGAGAAACAAAAAGAGGAATCGTCCTCAAACGTGTCCAGAGGGCAACTGGACGCAACTTAAAACCCTGCAACACAAAACCTCTAAATAACAGCTATTATTATTATTATTATTATTATTATTATTATTATTATTATTATTATTATTATTATTATTATTATTATTATTATTATTATTATTTAAATGTTAGACTTTTTACAACAAACACATTCTATTAAATAACGGGAGATTGTAGTTTTATACATTTTGTTGGCTTATATAACCACCAAACTACACCGTATTTAAACCGTGCTAATACAGAAATAATGTTCAGAGTAGAGAGTAACTGCATCTACTTTTGCTGGATAGCTGTGTGCCCTGTTACTGGTCGTATATAATCCATTAAAGTGACTTCTAAAATCGAATTAAGTATTCCTCTCTCTTTGTTTTTTGGATTGAGTCCTACCGGAAGAGATTAAGAGCGCACAATCGAGCTGCCCTCGGTTTACCCGCAACCTTTGACCCGGCCAGGCTCAGCAGCATCAGCCTATACCTGTCTGCCTGTCTGAGCACAGCGGGCTGTGTAACCTACTGTATGAGCGCCATCTACAGAGCGCTGCTGCACACAGGCGGCGACTGGGAAGGTGCTGACGACGATGATGATGATGATGGCGATGATGATGATGATGATGATGATGATGGCCTGCTGACTGCCGGCTGCGAGCTCACCTTGCACGCCTCCTCTCTGAGCACACATTGGCACATGCTGGACACATGCACAGACAAGCTGCTCTGCATTAAACAACGAAAGAAAATCAGATAAATAGTCCCAGGAAGGGAAGAGTATTTTTTTCCCTGAAAAACCTGAAATTTAAGTTGTATTTAACTGAAGTTAAAGTGGGTTATTATGCTACTAAGGGCGTGTACGCGTTCCTTGGAATCCCCTGCAAACCCTATTTCATTTCGTAAGTACAGGGGGAAATACAGGACTCAGTTTTCTATTAACTTGTTTCAGACTCGTGATAGCACCAACAACAACAACACATCCCCCCGCGCGCGGCTCTCATCTCCTCGTGTGCTCGTGCTGGGACTCCTTTCTATGAAAACGTTGGAGAGGCATCACTTTAAACAACAAACACCAGCCTGACAGTATTTTACCTCTCTTCTTCCCACTGTCTTTAATTTCCTTGATTCCTCACCCCAAAGTCTCATCATTTCCCATTCCGTCTCCCTCCCCTTCCTGGCTGTCGGATGCAGGGACCTCCTCATTTGAGCTGCAGGTTTTTTTACGTGGGCGAATCACAAAGTGTTGGAATCTATTGCCTTTGTCTGACAAGTCATCCATCTCTATGCGAGGGGATCTGTGGGATGGAGGTAGGAGGAGGAGGAGGAGGAGGAGGAGGAGGAGGGGAGGGGGGGGTGATCTGTGGGACTACAGCTTTTAGAAACAGACACACAAGGAGAGGGGTTTCATTCTCAGCCCAAAGCTTCGCTCAGGCACAGCCCATTCCGGAGGAGAGGGGGACGCACTGCTCTGTACCTCACCGTGTCCATGTTGTTGTCATCACCGCCCCTTTCTCATTAAACCGCAGGGCACGCCGGTGCTCCACGCCGTCAGAGGAGAGGGATTTTTCGGCCGCAAGATCGCCGAGCGGACCCCGTGGAAACTCAGCTTATTCTTTTGTGTCCCACATGCTGTCCGTTAACGACAAGTAGTGAGCCGGTTTGAGTCGATGTTGCTGCGACTGGTGCGCTCTGCACACGCCCGGGTCATGCTCTGCACCTGACAGACCCTCTGAAGACTTGAGGAGGAAAAACTCAGCCACCAGAAGTTGTTCTCCGCGACAGCCTCTCACCACTCGGACTGTTCTCCACCAAATAGAACTATCAATAATTTTTTCACTCCTTTAAAGCTGCACCACCGAGGCGAAACGGCGACCTCAGTCGATTACCTTTCTTTCCTTTGCTATCCGATGGATATTCACTGCAAAGCGGACCCCTTCTCAGCCATGCACCGTGAGTACACTGAACTAGTTTGGACTGCAGCATATCTGGTGGGACTTTAATTCTGGCGCAAATACGGTCGAGGATATTTCAAATAGTTGCGCCAAATTTTTCCCACGAAACACGCCGTTATACCTTAATAGAGGCTTTGAATTTAATTCTAAATTAATCAAATTATCAACGTGTTATTGCTGCGGCAAAGCTGTTAATGATTTAACACGTTACATATTATTTTCATCACTTTCATCAAAATTGTTCTCCTTAAAAAAAATATTGGTAACAAATTCCAGCAGAACTTCTAAATAACATTTTAATTCTATTGATAATGAGAATTAAAATACGGCACAGAAAAAAACAGCTTTGGGAAACTGATAATGCTTCAAACAATTATTTCTAATAGCACATGGTATGTGTGGTGGTGTTTTTAATTTTTGTAATTTTTTAAAGCGTTAATTAGATATTGTAAAATTTGAGCTGTGAGGAAATAGAAGCTCCTCAATTTAAATACAAAGCGTTTATTGGGCTACCTGGTAAATTACAGCCGGAGAAACAAGAGCACCTTGTGTGCAAATTGATGCAAAGGTGTCACTTTATTCACCATCGCTCACTTTAAGAATTAAGAATAACACCAACGCTGCTTATTTTCCTGGTGTTTTCCCTCCATATGATCTGGGTAAAGAAGACCCGAACTCTGTATACATTATTTATTCCTCCTCATTCTCACCATCCGCGTTTGTAATATGAGTTATCAAAGCTCATTTTAATTATTTACAGTAATTGTGCGAGGAAAATTAAACAGGTTGAAACGTAATATGTGCGACATGTGTTAGGCTGCAGGAGGAGATGTTCTTGGAAAATATTACCTGAACAGGCCAATGAACACAGAGTTGTATTTACTCCAAAAGCCTGAAGTGTTTTGTTTTTTTATTATTCGTGTGTTTAGAAGCAACATTTTATTGTTTGCATTGGCTTACAAGCTGCTTTATTTTTAACTTAATATTATTAGTATTATTATTATAGGCTATATTTTATAAGAAAAAACACCTTTTTAATTTTCGTGTGTGTGCTTCTGTGGAAATTCTGCAGGTGTGTGCACTAATATGATTTAACCTTTAACGTTAAATAAATTCTCCCAAACCAAGTGACTGCACATGAGGTCGAGTCCTCTGCAGGTATGTAATGTTATGCTCCCCTGTGCTGCTGTTGTGTCCCACGCAGGGCATGGCGGTGTGAACCAGCTCGGCGGGGTGTTCGTGAACGGCAGACCCCTCCCGGACGTGGTCAGGCAGCGGATCGTGGAGCTGGCCCACCAGGGCGTCCGGCCCTGCGACATCTCCAGACAGCTACGGGTCAGTCACGGCTGCGTCAGCAAAATCCTCGGCAGGTAAAAGGGGGGATCCACTACCACGCGAGCCCCATGTGTGTCAAACATCAATCTTCTATAGCTCGTATATGTGCGCACCCAGCTCGATTTCAGCCTCAGTCATCGGTTATAGGCAGGTCATTTCTCCCCCCCTTCTTTATTATTATTATTTTTTCCTTTTTTTTTTTTTTTTGCTTGAACACAGCAGTTTTGCGTTCAAGATTTTTTTTGCAACTTTGCAAAAAGAAAAGCATCATAATCATGACATAACTTTATGGAGGAGAGTTGGAAAAAACAACCCTAGACGTGTCTGAGTATGTTTTAAAATTATAGGACACAAATTGAAAATACAACGAAGTCACTTGAAAAACTGACTTTTCAATTCTATGGGCCCGAATTAGAATATATCAGATTAAAAAAAAAAACTCACTTTTGAGTACAGGCCTATAAAATTCATGGCCTAGTTTACTTTGCTATATTTTTTCATGAGTGTAAAGCGTGATTTAAACCTGACAAATTATAGGTCTATACGTAATTTTTTATTTCAGAGCACAAATGCTGTGAGATAATATTTTGAAATATATTTTTTTCAGCTATCAGAAGTCATTTCAGAGGTATTTCAATTCACACACACTGAATGTTTGTCACCAACATTTACCAAAGAATAGGTCATGGTGGCATGTCGTGCATGCTGCTATCAGCTCATGGAGACTAGAAAATTAGGTGCTCTTATAGCTGAACTGCTTTATTCTGTCCGTCTCTGCTTACTGTGTGATTTTAATGATTTCTTGTTGAAAAATCCGCTCTGTTCACCTTCCAGCTGACACTCAATTAGAGGTAGCACACTTCCAGCCTAATGAATAGATTAAGACGGCTATCATATTTTGTAGGTAAATGTTTTTTGTCCTACATGTAACTGCAGAAGGTCGGCGGTGGTTTGTTTCCACACATTTTTATAAGCCAACTTTCCCATCACTCAGACGACCGCCCGAATTAAGGAGGGATCCACTCAGGAAAACTCGCTCTCTCCCCATGCAGGTACTATGAAACCGGCAGTATTAAACCCGGAGTCATTGGCGGCTCCAAACCAAAGGTTGCAACTCCGAAAGTGGTCGATAAAATAGCAGACTATAAGCGCCAGAATCCGACCATGTTCGCTTGGGAGATAAGAGACCGACTTCTGGCGGAGGGCGTCTGCGATAACGACACGGTCCCCAGCGTTTCATCCATCAACAGGTAGGACCACGAAGTGTTTGTTTTATGCGTTAATTCTTCCTGCATGTAAGAGAACACACGTATAATTTCCCATGCATTTAAATAAATTCCATATATAAGAATGTCCTCACACATGAGGATGGACTGGTCCTCTCCAGCCGACACGACCCGGGGTGGTCTCACAGGTGCAATTCAATCCCCTCTGCGGCCCTCCTCCTCTGCACAGCCAGCACGGGAGCTGCAGGCTGACTGGGGCCACGAAAAACACATCTGTCTCGATAAAAACCGATCAATACCGCGTAACCAGATCCAGAGGGAGAGGGAAATACCCGACAAACCGTTCAATACGCGGACCACATGCACTGCGACAGGCTCTTTATTGGCTACCGATTGCTCCGTTTTCCAACCGCGAAGTGAGACAGCAGAGTATTATTATTATTATTTAATATTATTATTATTTTATTATTATTATTAAAAACGTAAAGAAAATATAAAAGATGGAGTCATTCCAGCGCTATAATAATGGGTAAATGGACTATAAAAGAGTTCCTGTTCCTCTGAGGCAGCCAGAGCAGCAGACACCCTACACCTTCACCTTTCCTCCTGCAGTGGGACAGCAGTGGACAAAGTGTCTTTAGACAGAGGACGGGGGAAAAGCCCCTGTGCATGTGCGCAAAGTGAAAGAAAAAAAAAAAAAAAAAAAAAGCCCCATAGTGCCTGTGAGTGATGAACTTTGGTTAGGAGGCACTGTTCCAGAGAGCTGGTCATCGGCATTACATTTTAATGAGCTGAAGAGAGTCTCATAACACATCCAACGAAATGCAGGAGACGGATGAATCCACAAAAGGAGAATTTTGGAAATTAGGCTGCCACGGAAATTAGGGTTCCAACAGGTCGTTCTGCATGACACTGTCCTCTGTGATAACCTGTTGTTCACAAAAACACGTTTACACATATGAGTTTGGTGCTTTGCAATTACTTTTTAAGGCAACATTGATGATAATCTTGTTTGGAGCTGCAAAGAAAGTATTATTAAAATAAAATGTATCTGGTTGGCATGCATGTTAATAATTGACCCCAGACCTAGTGGCTATGTATTTAATTATTCCTCAAGCATGGCCTGCCAATAATTCCTCCCTGTCAGGTTTTATTTCATTAACCAAATGTGTCAACACTGAAGAAATTTACTGAGATTTAATTTGAGCACAGAAAATGTTTGAAATTATTATCAAATTTCACAACAACCACTGTTATTTGATTAATTTTTTTACTGTATTTAATAAAGGGGGGGTTGAGAAAGGAGGAAGAGGAGGTGGTGGAGAAGCAAAGGAGGCAGGCAGAGGAGACAGCGGCTCGCTGGTGGTCTTTGTGGTTAAGGGGCTGACCTCTGCTCTGTTGACTAAAGAGGATGTCCTGGCTTTAAACACATTTTTCCTGCATGAATTATTAAAGATTACACAGAGACAGGGTTGCACTTTGTTTTGTTGCCGCAGAGGGGAGTTTCCACCCGCTGCTCTATGCCCAGTGGACAGAGACGTACCCATATGGTCCTAAGCGGCTTTCAATCATATTGATCCGCATTTTAATATTTCTTTGGGGATATTTCTCTCCTACGAGAGCCAAACACGAAAGTCGTTAGTCCACCCATCCAAATTGCTTATTCAATATCAACAACATAGGCTGGGAACAAAGTCCTTGACTTTAAGAGTCCCCCTCGAGTCATGAGGTCAGATAACTGTTGTGGTGAGATGTTAGAAATTCAAATAAAATATTGATGTGTGTTTTCTGGAGGAGGCTGCGAGCCATTGTTGCCCTGCCTGAAGGAGAGCGTATGCAGGACACATGAGATAGTGAGGGGAATGAAAAGAGTCTGATGTATATTTTTTTGCCCCCTGAGGAAGTTAACCCCTAGCTGCCGGATTCAGAATTGATAGCTTATTGTTAGACGCTGCATGCTCATGTAGGCATCATTTGCCTCATCTGCAGTCTGTAAAAGTCTGTTTTGTCACACCTCTCCGGCTTCCATGCGGGATTTCTGACTGTTGTCGCTGATTGTTATTCAATGATCTCATGTTCGTCTGTCAATCAAAAGATTACCATGGTCATGGTTTAATGTAATGCGATCAAATCTCATAAGAGCTGAAGCTGAGCTTGCGTAAATCCCACTGTACTGTGTGTTTTGCTGAAAGAATGACATCAATCTTCATATTTACAAATTAAAAAAAAGTTCCCCCTTCCCCTGTAAAGATAGAAGATTATTGCGGCTTTAATTTATTTGTTGAAAACAAGACATCGGATGAGGCGGCGGCCTCCAGTTGAGCCAATAAGACACTATTGCTTTCCTGTCACACATTATTTATAGATCATCATTTGCATTCAACTTTTCTATCCCGGAGACCGAATCGATAGGCTCTGATCGAGCCGGGAAGATTCCTGTGTGGTACAGTGAGCATCAAAAGAGACCAAAAACTATAACAGAGAGGTGACAGAGAAACACAGAGAGCAATGAAAATAAATTGGAGAGGAGTAAGAAAAAGATAAGGGGTGTTAGGTGCAGACGTTGTGAGGCAAAGGCAGTAAAACAGTGAGCACATTGGACAGTAGGGAGAGTGGAAATGAGAAAAGAGGATGAAGGTGGGAGTGAGAGGAGGGAAAGATCAGGTTTTAGAGATGGAGAGAGAGAGAGAGAGAGAGAGAGAGAGAGAGAGGGAGTGGGCAGCCGGAGAGGGAGATTATTAGAGTTGGCCAGGTAGAGTCAGTGAAGCTGATCATTGAGGTGAATTGATGTGATTTCATGCTTTGTTTGCAAGATCATTCAGACCAAAGTGCAATGAAGACTTTCCCGCCACATCACATCTTACTGGTATAGGGACTTTATCATATTTCTAACCTCAGAATCCAGCTAGATTGAATCCACAATCTCAGGGGGCAGCTCCTATTCAGCCTCACACAGAGGCGGAGAGATTGCCCCTAAAGCCCGTAGATTGGCTATTTGTGACAGGGACCCCGAATATGAGGATACAAGCGCCCCCAAACGATGGAGCACTTTTACATGCACAGGCGTAAGTGGACATGATGTGCTGTGTTTAAGTGTCCCGGGGTGGCTGGGCCAGTGTGAAATCTCCATGCTCTGGAAGCGGTATTGATTGATCTGTGTCTGTTGTTCACTTTGCCAGGATTATCCGCACCAAAGTCCAGCAGCAATTCCACCCGTCCCCTGACGGATCCATCACGCCTCTCTCCACGCCCGGTCACACCATAGGTGAGTGTGAAAGAGGCCCCGCACGTGTTAGCACATAGTCAAATCAGCCAATCAGGACAGCTGTTAATGTACAAAATACATATTAACACAACAATGCACCACACACACACAGACTGTGCACTAACTCAGCTTCCTCCAACAGTGCCCAGCACAGCCTCCCCCCCTGTGTCCAGCGCTTCCAACGATCCCGTAGGATCCTACTCCATCAACGGCATTCTGGGTATCCCCCGCTCCAACGGCGAGAAGAGGAAACGAGACGAAGGTGAGGGAGTTCTCCCCATCACTGGTCTCTTTTTCCTGTGTTTGAAGAAGAGGGCACTTATGACAGCGCCGGATCCGAGTGTGATTCCGTGTGCTGTCTCAAGTGACTTGTTATGTTGTATATCAGGCAGGGCAAGTGTTGAGAGTGGGTTGCGATTCAATCAGCTTTTGATGCCCCACGTTTTACCATACGCCTACAGAGCTGCATCTCAATTTTATACCGTGCTCAGGCGCGCTGTAGATATCCCATATAGCTGTCATACAACTCTAATCCCCGTTGGCAAGGCATCAGCGCTGCTGCTCTTTGCTTCCGTTTCTACGAAAGGCAGGAAGAGATGCTCTGTTGTGATTCTCCTCAGAGTCAGTTACCTACCTGTCATTTAATAATCTGTGCTATATAAACACATAACATCTTTTTTTTTTGTCTTATATTTCTTCTGCGGCACTGAGCAGCAATAAAACATGAAATTGGGTATTTTTTTTTATAAAAACAAAACTATACTCGTAGCCGGGCAAACAAATAAGCGAGATATACTCATAGATTAAGATGAAGCATATCCAGTCCAAGCCAGAATTTGTCATTGCTAGGCAAAGGCAAGAGAGTGGACACACACTGCCTGAGGGCTAATAGATTATCGGTTGTGCAAACAATTGCCTTTTTTAATGCCTATGAATTAACATGTCCCTGGTGGAGACCTGAACAGGTGTAGGAACAGACCGATGGAGGCGGGGAGGG
>CAAKHC010010151.1:3335-37094 GCA_901007825.1 Macroramphosus scolopax | reverse complement strand
GAGGGAAAGCAGACTCGAGCATACATCGTAGCTGCAATCAGGCACACACGCAAACACACAAACATAGAGGGAGATCAGTGCATGAATGAATAACACACAGACACACACACACACAGACACACACACACACACCCCTCAGACGATTCAGTGCAGCCGACACACTCGCCAACGAATTTCATGCCAAAGGAGATTTTATAAAATCTTTTCCTTCTGGGGATTCATCGTGGTTGCTGTTGGGGAGGCGGTGTGTGTGTGTGTGTGTGGGGGGGGGGGGGGGGGGGGGGGGTAGTAAAGTGCCTCCACTGACGTTCTTCAGCCTACAAATTGTTTTTTAATGAAAATCCTTTTTTTTTTTTTTTTTTTGCACCAAAGTCGCAAAAGTCCCAGCGGCCCTTTTTTTTCTCCATTTACCAGAACAAAAGGCGTCGGGGTCGTTAATAATGCATGTCTAATTGAAAGGGCAGGAGAGATATTCCCACCTGTTCTTTTGATGAGTGATGTGTCATCCCATTGAAGTTTAATAACGCGCTGCATGATTCATCAAACAGCCTCGGTGTCTGAATGCACTTTCTTCTGCATGTGAATAATTTGAAGTGTGGTAGGTTCAGTAGTTGTGTGTGTGTGTGTGTGTGTGTTGAACAGCTCTGCAGGATCGGAGGAGGAGCTGGGCGGAGGCGGCGGCGGCAGACAACGTCACAACCGCCACGGCAGAGACGGAGGAGCCGCGGCACCGGGGAGTCTGGAGAAAAGGATGGAGGAGCTGGAGAAGGTTCGTCTGACGTCTGTCACCACTCGGTTACAGCAGTAGAGGACATGTTTTAACGGTGCATGTGTTTGATGAAGTTAAAGGATGTATTTGTAAAGTAATCTGCTGTGGGTAGAGAAACGGGCTTGGTACCAACAAGGTTTGCCGGTCCGATCCCTGGGCCCTCGAGCAAGCAGCTAACACTCACACAGTGAACGACCCCGATCACAAAACCTTCTGGCTGGAGAAACAATGAGGACACGTGTTCAGTCTCATATGTGAAAATGTCCTGATGGAAAGCAGGACGACAAATCTGATGAGACAGCAGAGAGCCTGAGATCAGTTATCTCCTCTTCCTGGGTGTAGCCGCAGCTCCACCGAGCACAGAAGAAATCTAAATCACCATATGATTGGTATCTACTAGTGTTACAATAAAGAAGCCCTGTCATCTTCTCGGCGGTCCCTCCAAAGCCCGGTTGGCCCGACTGAAAGCCTCCGTCAGAGGTCTCTTTGTTCACTTTTGAGTTCTTTTGAAAGAAGCCGCCCGAGTTTCTGGCTTTCTGTCTGGAAAACTGTGGCTATTCACTGGCAGAAATTCTCCTCATTGTTGTGGAAGAAATGACCTTTTACAGAGCAGATATGTCTCTTTCCTCCTACGCCGCCGCTGTCAGGACCCTCGACGCCTCGCTGCTGCCGCCGCACCGGCTCACCTCACAATGGAGGAGTCGTTCTGGGTGGTGCTGACCTCGGCGCCTTCTTTATGTGCTGCTCCTCTGGGTCAAACATTTTTTAAAAACTACCTTTCATATGAAAGGTTCATTAAATCTGTACTGTAAAAAAGTCAGCTTTTATTTATATAGCAGCTTCGTTATGCTTCGTCTAATGTTAGCAGATGAATCCTGCACACGGTCTGTTAAATTATTCTATTTGCATTTATCGTTTTGGCTTTGGGACGTCCATCGCTTCATCACTGACAGCCGGTTCACTCTCGGACGTCCCCGCTCTGCTCGCCCTCTTGTGTATTTCCCCTGTTCACAGTTAAGATGACTTAAACTGGAGTTGTTGTAGTTGCATACGGGCGTCCTGCACCGTCAGTGAAACATGACTCTGTTTCAGGAGCTGGCCAGAGAGCGTCAGGAGAACGGCAGGTTGCTGAGATCCCACCAGGACAAAGACGACCTCATCGGGAAGCTGAAGGAGGAAATCGACCTGCTGAACAGAGTGAGTCCACAGCGCGTGATGTTTTGTGTCGGTGTCTGCGTGTGCGGCCGGTTTGTTTCTTTCCGTCCATCTGACGGGATTCTTGTATTCTTGGGTTTGGACGCTCGTGTCTCAGCAGCTTGTTTTACTCCGAGGCAGCTCAGATATTTAAGACTTATTGATCAGTCCGGAAAGAGACAATTAGGAGCTCGTTAGATGGGACCGACACACGTGTTGTCAAATGACTGGAGCCAATTAAGAAAGACTTTCTGAAGGAACCAGAGTTTAGACACATTAATGTTTTGACTATAACAAAAGAGATCAATAAATAAAGCTTCTTTCTCTCTCAATTTGTTGCTCACAGTTATAAACTGAACAAACGTTTACTGATTCCAGAACCGGAGAAAAAACTCAAATTAAACTTTTAAAAAGTGAATTTCCAACCTCATGTTTACCGTGTCATTCAACATTCAGCCACATAACAAACTTAATAAACACACACACACACACACACACACACGCGCTTGTCTACAGCCAATCAGTGTGTTATTGTCAGTCTGCTTGTAGCACGAGAAAAAGAAAAACAATCAGCCACCATTTACAAACTGCCTTATTTCACAGCTGGGTCCCCCCCCCCCCCAAAAAAAAAAATATAATCGGGAGTGACTGTTGATTGCAGTTTGATTTTAGTATCAAAGTCAGTCCGTGTAAAGAAAACGTCTCTCCGAAGAAACACACGCTTAGAAGAGATGATGAATAAATCCTAGATGATTAAAGTGATGTGCAACATTGGAGACATTTGAGGTATCTCTGAAGTTTGAGTTTGACCCCCCCCCATCCAGGGTCGGCTCGTCCTCCCCTCTCAGGGGACTATTTTGCCGTCCACGCCCGTTGATATCCTCTGAACCGAAGTGCCCCTCTCACCTACGACTGCCGACAATCCCTCCTCAAGTCGTAGCGTTTGTCTGTGTGAGGCTGATGGTAACCCCCCCCCCTCGCCCCCCCCGTGGGAGTCATTCAAATCTTAACAGGAGATCTCAGCCAGCAGATTGAACAGAAGGTCGGACGTATGTATATTTCTACTCGTTTCTATCTTGACACACGATTATTAAACAACCTACGCAGCCCGTCTGTGAGCACAAAGACGGTAATATTGCAGAGGGCATCGCGCCGATAGCATCGCATGGACAGAAAGCCGGTCACGAGGGACAGGCTTTATGTAAGGACGAGGCGATAGCCATCAGAAATGTCCCCGAGCGGGGCCGTCGCAAGGCCTGATGGGAAATCGGGAGATAAGAGGGTGATCCAGTCCGTCTCTGCAGAGGGAGTCTGAACGCTGCAGAAGTTTATTCGGCGAGAGAATGAAAGAGATAAAAGTTCAACCTGCCAAACCCCCGGATCTCCCCCATGATATCCTCTGAAGGAGAGAGACCCCGAGACCTCCCCTCCGACAGATAAAGTTCTCATTTTCAAAAGGTCAAAGCGCCACATCACTTTGTTTGTACACAAAGACCCAGATGTGTGTTTGATCTGCAGCTCTGCAGACGCTCCTGACCTCCGTTTGACATTCAGAGTGCGACCAGGTGAATTCTCACCAGCTGTGTGATCGTGACCGGTGATGGCGAGACGCCACTTAGATACGAGACGCTCTCCCATTAGCCGCTAATTGGAGCTAATTGCTGCTATCAAGCTGGTCTGGCTGCAGGAGGTGAAGTCTGTGTTTAAGAGCAGAGGCAGGGTTCTTGAACGTCCATGTGTGCAGGTAGAGCGCTAACCCCTGCGACCTTTTCTCCAGGACCTGGACGACATCGAGGACGAGAACGAGCAACTGAAGCAGGAGAACAAGACCCTGCTGAAGGTGGTGGGTCAGCTGACGAGGTAGAACGTCTCCCCATCTCCCGATCGGGTCTACCCGACCTCCCCTCGGACAAACGGATGGTTCCTGTTCCGGCTCTCCTGGAACGAGCTCACCATCACGACCTTTCAATCCTGTGTTTGTCCCCTGAGGGGGAGTTTCTTGACGGGAAGCGTCTGCCCAGTCGTATACATATTTAATGTAAATGTATTGTATATAGGCCATTTTCTTTAGACGTTTTTTAGATTGTTTTGTTGAGATCTTAAAAGGTTTAAATTTTAAAATGAATGTATGTGCTTGCACAGTGAAGAGCACACAAAAAAAAACGTTTTTAAGGATGAATAGATGAAATTAAATAAAGTGCGTATTTCCACATGTTGCACACAAACATCTTCCACCCAATCAAACACATCTCCAGCTGCAGAGCTCCTGTCTGAGAACACGAAGACTCCGAAGTCGGACGCAGGGTCTTTCGACTTCTTTCAACCTAGAAACACCGAGAGGAGCTTCCTCCAGAAGTTCATTGGTACATTTGAATCCCCGGTGCATCGATGCTTTACACATTTCAACATCTCGAGTGTCAGTGATGGAAAATTTTAGGGTGAAACCCGAGTCTAGTATATATATATATATATAGATATATATATATTTTACGTTTACAACCTCTGTCTTTGCTTTATTTCGTAGATCTTGCCGCCGCTCTGTTTAAGGCGTCTAAGACGTGTGCGGTGAGCTAAAGTGCTTTTCTTCTTCTCCCCGTGTGATAACCAAATGAACTGAAGGACTTAAACGCATCTCTTTTTTTTTTTTTTTTCGTCGCCGGGCCGTTAGAGGCTTTTTGTTTTTTATATATATATATAATTTAGCGCTGTGGCCAATCATCTGTAGTTTGTAGACAGTCACATGACCTCCCTCCTCTCTCACACACACACAGATATACAGTATATATATATATATGTTGGAGTAAAGGTTGCAAACAGACGTCTCATCTCTGCTTCCTTTACGTTATGCATGTACAGACGATCGAGTCATTTAATAAAAGTTTGATTATCTCTTCAGTCGGCTCGCTTGTGTTCATTAAGGCTAATTTGATGTGATGATGCCGTGCCAGTGTGGCGGCGGCAGCAGGGGGGTTCAGCTCCCTCTGAGGTCCCCGTCCTGGGACGTAAAACCTCCGTCCGCCCCTCAGAACCTCCGTCAGGCAGCCTGTAACTCCGTCACCTAGTGACAGAGTGGAGGGAAGCATCGATAAAGGAATCACATCAGGATTAATGTCAAACTCAATTTCAAGATAACGGCCTCTGTGAGCCGCTCCGACCCGTTACCCCCGATTAGCATTTTTATGGAAGCTTGTCCGGGGTCGTCGTTTGGAGCAGTCACAGAGGGCGAGAAACAATCCCCGTCCTCGTTCCCTTCGTCAGAACAAGCTGCTCCGACCAGAAACCACCAGACCTCCATTACAGCTCCGAAAATATCCCACCTCCCTCCGACAAAAATTGAAGGTTTCACTACGTGTGAACTCAAGATTGTCGGCAAACATCTTTGTTGGACAAATCTTATTTTCAGGAACTGAAAAGGTGAAATCTATCAAAGATGGATGTTGTCGCCCTGACAACCACATTTACCCTCGAGGGTCATTAGTGACCTTAAAGGTATGATGTGTAGCACTCCTACCAGACCGGTGTTCCTACTTCATCCCAAATGTTGGGAGAGGAGCGGGTCCAGTTGGAGATGGATCGGATCGTCACCATGTTGAAAGGTCCAGGCACCACCTGCGTACGTGACTGTTCTCCACCTGCTGTCTTTCTTTACACCACTGTCTCTGTAATGAGTCAATTATTGCCGTAACAGCTCGGGCTGATAACGATGTGTTTGTACGGCCGTAAATAAACTGATCTGCTTCCAGAAAAAAAAAAAAAAAGGAGGAAGAAGCTCATCAGATCCTGAGAGGCTGATAGCCCGGACAGAGAGGGATGATAGGCACGTCTTATCTTGTTCTTGAAGAAACCTCCAACCATATTTCATTATCGGTCGGTTTCTCCAGCCAATCTCCTCAATCTCCCGGGTCTGAAGTGCAAAGAAGCACTCATCCCCGCCGAGGATGGCAGGGGTCAAGATGACAGATAGAGGCGGCGTCGGATGGATGGAACCGTCCTGGAAATGTTTTTCCAATTTCCATCCGCCTGATTCCTTCTGGTGCGTTTTATCAGAGCGGCGTCTTCTCTCGACACACAGCCTTGAAAATCACTTGTGCCGGCTACCCGCTCACATTTTACACTTCATTATCTCGGAACCAGGTGAAGTCTGAGGTGACGATTTACAGCCGGTATTGAAATTGAGGTGATGGGAAATTCAAGCGTTCCATTCTGACTTAATGTCGCTCTGTGGTCGGAGGAGAAGGCGCCATCTCTCACTTTTAGGGGAGATTTATCTGTCTCGCCACCATGAAAGTGGAAGTCACGCTGGCCGGCTGTTCTCTGAAGACAAACAGCGCCGTGCTGGAGCCAGACGCCGCAACAACGGAGACTCTCGTGCGCCCTCGCGTCGCGCTTCCCTCAACACCTGGACCACATGTGGAGCTGCCCTTTGTTGAAGTGCCCTGCAAAGGTCAATAAGATACTAACACAGTTTGCAAACCCCAATCGATTAATGACGGTCTAAAGGTATGACATTTATCAAATGGAATAATTTAACTCATTAGATTCCACGTGAATGTCACACTGGCGGAGGACAAATGAAAAGGCTTCTATTATCGCCCATGAATCATCGGTTTGTGGAGCGCTTTGTAGCCTTGTTTTTTTATATCCTGGAGCCAGAAGTGACGGTATATGAGAGAGGGAGGGTGGAGGTGGGGAGGACTCTACACTCTCTGGTATCCACACCATCACCACCATGGAAAGCAGAGAGTCAGATGATCTACAGACTTGTGAGGCTTGTTCCTCCTCGGGGGAATTGAGTCACCTGCTCCGAAGATCTCTTCAGGTTGTCATGGCAACGGGATACGGTGTGTGTGTGTGTGTTTCCCCAAACCAATCTTTAAAAAAAGTTGTGTTGGATTCCATCCATGGAGTTACTATCTACGTGGGGGGCCTGAAACAGCCATTTAAAATTGTCTGGTCCTCACAAAGGTGCAGTGGGCCTCCAGGTTTTCAGAGGTCACACACACTCTTACACACTGTAGAAGCACCGGCGGACTGATGATGTCATAACCGTGATGACAAACTCGCCGCTGCACCTCCCGCAGTCGCTAGCTAACATCTCTGCTAATCTTTTGCATGCATTATTTATGTCGAGCTGCTCCGACAAACACAAAACAAACCATCACTCTGAGGTCACCCTGAAGATGCCTCAGTTCCTGCTCTCCTCCAGTAGGGGGCAGTGTTCCCAGGGACACCGACCCAGCCGTGAGAAACCACCAGTGACATACCAAGAGGGAGAACTATCATGGCTCTGTTGTGGGGATTTTTTCTTCTCAGGCTTATGTGCTCAGTGATCCTCGGTGACCGGCTCTCCCTGGTGAACATGATACATGAGGTAGGATGACGTTAGCGTGGGAATCCAGCACCACCACCACCACCAACATCCTCCCAATGTGAAGTCCAAGTTGTGGATTTGTTCAGCGGAGCATTAAATGCTTTATTCGACGAACATCTTAACAGTTTCTCCCTCTTTGTAAGAGCTTATGTATTGTTGCTGGAACTACTCTTACTCAACAAGGTTGGTGAGGATGGATGTTAATCTGGGTTGCACTAAACCCCCTGAGAGAGAGAGAGCATGTGAATTTGAATGTTGTTGATGACTCACAAAGTCCATGCAACTCTGCGCAGCATCAACAGCCGCTGAAGGTCACTCTGCGCTGTTACCATGACAGCGTCGGCCTCCCTAAGAGAAGCGTGCGTGTTGTTCCTTAGCGTGATGGAAGGGGAGGACCTGCCTTGGGATGCGTGCAAAAACAACAGCCTCTGCATGTGTGTGTCGCTCCCTCCCTCCTCCCTCCTTCCTCCCTACCTCCTCCTCATCAGCACTGCCAAGTCAGCAGGGGAGCAGCAGAGGTGCATGTTCAGCCCTGAGCTGAGTCTCATTCTGAGCTTTCCCCTGGGAAGGAGGCGCAAAACACACACAGCCACCAGACTGTCGGAGGCTCAAGAAGAATATATTCGTGTTGAATTGTGGGTCTGTGGAAAGTGGCTGGAGCTTCACCTCTCCGCGGCATCCTGCAATATGCAAACAGAGTGTGAGGAGACTCTGTGCAGATGGATTAGACAGACTCACACACTAATCATCCATCTGCCATCCCTGAAGAATGTCTGTCAACCCCTAAACGTTATACGTCTCCGTCCTTCTTTGTCCTTCTATTCATCCGTCAGCCATCGCCGCCCACACCTGCACCGTCCCCGTCTATGGACTACGTGCATTGGCAGGTGGTTACTCGCTGTGTAGGAGGAGTACAAGGTTCATCCATATATGCATGACCGTTCCCCCGGTGGCAGCTCGCCGGGGAGCCGACTTCATAGCAGGCCAGAACAAGGCAATTATCCCTGTTAGCTTTCAGTCGACTCCAGCAGAAGGTGAACAGTTCTGCAGGGTTTGGACCTTTCGGATGTCTTTTGGAAACTTCCCATCAGCGCTTGTGGATCGTAGAAATGCGACATGATTGACGTTTAAAGGGCCACGAGGTTTGCTTCTCTCACACTCATCCCTTCTCATCCACTTCTCCCTTTGTTGTCGGGCTTTAAATGAACAGGAATATACAGCAAGAAACTCCGTGTAAGGAGGCAGCGTAGGGTTGTGGACGGGTCCACTGAACATCAGACCACCAGGGGGAGAGACGGGTGTTCGATTCCCGATTGTAACCCAGTTCATCGTCATCGCCGTGCTTGAGATGTAGATTTATGTTCTGGAGTTTTTTTCCTCTTTTAAGTTTTGTTTTGTTTTTTTGTTTATTTCCTGTTTTATTTTGAAGTTTTTTGTCCTTGTGTCATTGTCTGTTGCTTTACTTCCTGTCTTTGTGTGTGTGTGTGTGTAAAAATTCCATGATCCCTTTTTCTTTCCTATTTTCCTCGGTTTGCATCACTGGAGCGTCACGCCACTGACATTCACACTCGCCGCGCTCAGAGTGCCACCCAGAGCATCATGGGCAGGTGACACATGGCTGAAAAGGTCACTCAGCACGTGGCGCCGCCCATGATCCCACACGAGCAGGAATCAGTTACAGGGCACACGGTATACATGGTATACATCCAGGAGAGGCTGTATGGACACGTGACACGCTGACCTTCAACGCTAAGCGCCATCATCCTTTAATCGTCTGCCGTATTGTATGACCGTCTGCATGTTGAGATTCCCTCCTCAGATATGACGGTCACTTTGACGGGCTCACGATGTGCTCGGAATAACCTGAAAATCACTTTGGCTGTCAAAAATCTGTAAAACAAGAAATCGCTTTAACTTCGTCGTCCGTCATCGTGGAACAAGTCATCTTTCAGCGTGGAATCAAAGAGGCCGAGAGGCATAAAGAGAGACTGGAACAGCATATTTCGTACCCTAGTTTACATAATAGGCAGCTGTAACGGGGATATTGGAGGAATAAATGTGAAACAGCAGTGTTGATGGGTTTGAAAAAACTCCTCTCCAAAGCCATTAGTGATTAGATAAAGAGTAGATGGACTTGTAATGATGCTCCCTCGCACGTCGCCTCGCTCCGGCTCGCCCGGCAGATGAAAGGCAGCGAGAGCACGACGAGACCTTTGTTTTGGACCACGTGAACTTTACGGTGCCGCTGCAGCACCTGCGAAAGCAGCTGCTCGCTTTGATCAGGAAGAAAATGTGAGGTTTTTGTATGATTTAAGAGGTGAAGTGAAGAAGTGGAGGACAGAGTGAATCCTGCAGCCTCGTTAAGATGCCTGCGTTCCTCAATATTACAGGAGCTCACGAGTTCAAGATGTAGGACTTTAATGTGGTTCTGTGATTAGATGATCGGTGAACCATCATGTCTGCATTGATCAGTGGCAGAACCTGCTGCACCACAGCTGCATTGGATATCGGGAGACCCCGAAACTGGGAGTAAAACCAACAATCATCTGGCAGTCGGACTCGACGGTGATCCTCCCAACTTGGAACCGGCGATCCGTGGGAATCAGGTGTGTTGTTGCCATGGTTACAGCTTGCCCGGTTACCCCGATTACACACACCTGCAGTGGATGAAACCATGAAAAGGGCATTGTTCCACGCGGGAACCTGAACGCATCAAGTCAACGGATGTGACCGACCGTTTAGAAGTTTATCTGGTTCAGGAGGTTCCGACTGCTCGTAGAATTCTAACCGAACATGGCCCCATGAAACAGGTTAAGAACGTTTTAACATGGCTTTTTATTCATCTTCTAGAGTCGTGTTACTTTACCGTTTTTATCCTGCTTGCAGTTCTTCCTTCCCCGTGCACCCTGTGTTGTATTCCGCCTCTGCCACACTCTTAACCCCCCCGGGGGTAAAGGCTCATTATCACTCTCTCCAGCCTGTGATGCGCTCAGTGTTTGCTAGAAGCTAAGAGACGAGATGACACTGAACACCGACTCCTCATTTTCTGCATTCACACACACAACGGAGTCGGCTGACTGAGCCTCATGTGGAGCCGCTTTTTATAAAAAACCTTCCGTCTTCCTCTCGACTGAAAGAGAAACTACAACAATAGTTTGACACTGAGGTCTTCCTCTCTCCGACGGTGCCTCGGCTTAATCGTGTTAAGCAGCACGAGGAATGCAGTGCATGCTGGGATGCATCTATAGGACGACTGCACTGTAGGATGAGCCCGGCGTGAGGAAGGAGATCCAGCTACCGTGTGGTGGCGTCGTACAACGGCACCTAGCCGCGGGCTCGGGAGAGCGAGAGCGGCCGGTCACATGGTGATCCGAGTCCTCACACATCACACTCGCCTCAGTGGGTCTTCATCTGCTCTTTGAATGATAAGCCCCCTCTCAGCCTCCCCGCGTCTGAATGGGGGCTGTTAACAGGCCACGACGCGCCGAGTAATCCACCTCCTCTAATCGTTTCCACAATTTTAAAAAGATCTGAGGACTAAAACAACGGCCGTTTGATTTGCAGTCAAGGGAAGAGAATGTGTGTGTGAAGCCACTCGACCGTGAACTCCATTCAGAACGCAGGACCAGCTGACAGGCTGATGAGATGCAATCAGCCCCCCCCCCCCCTTGACTGGTCCATGCTGAGGCAGTGATTGGTGGGTTGTAGTGGAGGAGAAGTCAGCTCATAAAAACATCCTCTTACAGCCAAACTGAACACTAAAGTAACATCTCAGACATGTTGATGGTCTTTGATCAGCACTCACTTGGTTTGCTATTTCACACGGACGTCCAGGACGTCCTCTTCAGGCTGTCCATTAACTGTAATGTAAAGTCCTTCACGTCAATTTGAGGCCGTCGGCACGGCTCGGTTTGGCCTTGGTGTCTCGGTAATTTGCATTTCCACGACCACAGGGCTTGAATACAAGTACGTCTGTAAGCCATTTTTCCCGTCACCAGACATGCACAAGAATAAGCTGGTTTATGTTCAGAACAAAGTATAAATAAGTATTATTGTCTCAACTCGTCCTTCCATCACTTGGTGCTTTGCATCTGTAGCATGTTGCACCGGCGGCCTCCAGCTGAGAGGCTCCACTTGCACCGACATCACATGACAGCCGCACTAAAAATAACCGTCTCCCTCCACCAACACATCATGAGGATGATACCCGGACTAAGAACAGGCCCGCAGGAGGGGGAACGACACGATAGTACATCATCGCTGAAGCAGCGGCTCCAGCAGGAGAGATCTGCCCTTGAAACAGTGCGACATCGGTGACGGCGTCGTTTGTTCGGGTGCAGCCGCTGCCTCGTATCCGTCAGGTAGACATGGCGGCGGATCCACTCACAACGTCGCTGCTAATTGACTCGAGGAACGACAGGCACAGAATGAATCTAGCTGTAACTTCGGCAGGCTGGGGGGAAAAACAAAAAGCTGCCGAGTTACAGTGAGTGCTGCACAGTTGGAAGTCGAAAAGAAGGATTAATCAATAACGTGCAGATCAATGAGCTTAAAAGGGTGCATGAAAGATATTTGTTGGGATCGGCTGAGTTTAGGAGAGGAGACACAAAGGCCAAGCATTCATATACTTCCCGTCATAACGAGATGATATTCGGTTTGTAGAGAACTGTCTAGGTGGTTTCCTCCAGGTACTCCGATTGCCTCATACAAACCACAACAACATGCCGTTACGTTAATTGGAGACTCTTCAAGTGTGCAATAGAGTATGAAGGGTTGTTTGTGTCTATGTGTCGGCCCTGTGATTGACTGGCGACCGGTCCTGCGTGATCCCGCCTCTCGTCTCGTCTTGAGTTTTCTGGAGATCTCTAGGAAAGCCGACACAACAAGGCAAGATCTAGAGAGAGGAATGAACGAATGAGGGCTTCCGTCGGCTTGCCTGGAAGCAACATCGCTGTGGATCCACTGCTAGCTTCCAGGAGAGGCAGTGTGGGCAACTGCCGACCTGGAAGAGGAAGAGTCCGTCATCAGGATATACATACAGTCTGAATGTGTGTGTGTGGTGATGTGGGAACGTTCATATGTCTTTTTAATGCCGAGTAGCTGCGAGCGGTGCATCCGAGCTAATGAAGCGTTCTCTCTCCGCTCAGTCACAACTTGCCCTCCGATCGGCGGTCGCTGTCACTGCACCAGCTGTCTGTCAGCCGCAGAGTTCCTGAGGAGGAATCTTTAACGGTCTGACGACAGCCGGGCGAGGCTAAAACATTGTTTTTATCTGTCAATACATTGAAGGAGCCTACGCCCACTTCTGAACGGGAACCGGTGGATGGCGTCGGGGTGGACGGAGGAATGAAAGGAGGTCGGACATTTCAAAGCTTTGCATTGAATCAAAAACACGTGCAAAGGAAATGAAAGCCATCAGCATTGAAAGTCTGCAGAGTTTAAACCGACCTAACACCTCCTTTGACACTGGAGCCAAACTACTTTCCAGGTATGAATAGTGACAAATCAGCCCAGTCCAACGCCACTAATAAGATATCATCTGCAGTTGATCTGTACGAGGTGTTACATGATTAATTATCACCTCACGGTTCTCCGCCGGGAAAGGCCAGGAAAAGTGTCTCTGCCACGTCGAACGTCGACCTTTCAGACGTTAACCGTCATCCTTTCATCATCTTACACTCGCAGATATTTGTGGTAAATTGATCCCAACGGTGTGAATTCGTCACATCCTGGAGTCCGAGTGGGCGTTTGTCCCTCAAAGCGCTCCCGAGGTATCAGATGACACACATGATGAAGCACCGCGCGACCTCTCTTCATGCATCGACGATAGCCTTGTTGAGAGACTCGCCGCCGGCCGTGTATGGATCTCCTGCGTGAAGTGTAATTCCACGTGGGATTGAACGACGGTGCGGCTGCCAGGTGACATGTTACCTTCATGATACCTTCTGTATGTGGCTCGCCTGTCACTGGAAGGCAAACAGGCGGCCATGTTGGCTCCTGTAAGAAAACAGAGTGCTCGCAGGCAGACATGCCGGCTCCGTATATCGAATGCCCGACAGTGACGGCTGGATGTATGATCGTACGATCACATGCTATCACATGTCGGTGTGGAGGGGTTGCTGCTGCATGACCGGCCCGGACATCTCCGGAAGGGAAGATAAGATGCATCGATAGGAGGACTCACCTTCGTCTCGGATGACCCCTGAGAGGATCCTGGTTGCAGCGGTGTAGGAGGAAGATCTCCTTCCATGTGTTCATGTTGAGCTGATCTTTGATCTAAATGAGGTTTGACTTGCACTATCTCCCAAAAACTAATCTTTGATAGCTTGACTGCATGTCAGAAAATATGGACCCGCTGCTGCGTTCACACGGCAGCCGAGATACCATCGCCGCTTTCCATTTATTCTGCGATGCGCTCGGTGTATTTAGAGAATTACCTCGCCGCGTCTCGGCTTCCGAGATAATCTCCTGAACTCAATTTTACCATGACAACGGAAACCATTAGCAGGATCACTGGCGGGGAAACGGTACAGGAGTCTTGGATTAGTGAGCTGCTGTCGCCTTCAGTTCGACGTTTCTCCTGACGTCAATTACGGTACTTTCTGCTTTTGAAGGTGAGTCGATGTAGGAGGCCTGTGATATTCAGAGCTGTGTCTTCATTAGCGTCCAATCACCTTTCATTAGTTTGGAATGAGCCCTTTTCTTCTACATAGGGAGCCAACCTCCACTAGAAGATTTAAACTGCATCTTCCTCCTATTATTACAGGCGATGTGTCATCAATGGACAATCAATGTCGCTCGGAATTGAACAACGTGGCTCGTTATGTGGACGTACAATTAGTTTTTTATTCTGCTAGAGCGGTCTGTTATCGCAGGACTCCAGAAAACATTCACATGCTTGGAAAGGGAGGCGGGAGGCGAGGGGTTGCCGTCGGCAACTCGACCGCCAGATGTCAGTAGATCCTACACACTGGTCCTTTAATGACATGAACAGATGTTCAGCCTGTAAAACAGGACCAAATTGTTGCGTTTCTTCTTCAGTATACAAACCCTAAAAAGCAGAGAGCATCAGGGTCTGCAGCTTCGTGGACCAGCTGTGGAGCGGAGGGCAACATCTGTTTGCCCTCCATAGCAGAAGCTAATCTCCTGGTGACTATTGGGGGAGACTGTTGTTCCATCTCCTTCCTATCACTTACCCAAAGACTCAACTTTTTAAAGCCTCGCCCTTTAAATCATCTCTCTCCAGCCCTTTTCTAACAAACTGATGTAAACTTCCACATCTGTGTGTCGGGGGGGGGAACATCATCGATCCCCCCTCCATGTGTCATCGGAGGGTTTAAGTGAAGGCAGGGGAGGTGGAATCAATAGAAGAAGATTAGACCATCCTGCCGCATACAAAACAACACTTAGAGCCGTTTACTCTCCTTTACAGATGAAGGGAATTGGCGGACGTGTTCAAGCACTTCATTTGAATGTCAACAGGCCCGTCACGCCGGCTGGCCTTTCAAAAAGGCCGTCCATGGAGTCCAATTTCGGGGCGCGTCACTCATCCTCAAATGATGCATTCGATTTTGAGTGTATGAAATATTTATACGTAGTTTAGTGCATCATGGTGACTCATCACACAGCTGCACTGACCAGTCAGCTACTATCAGTTACCAGTTTGACGGTGGTCGGTGGTCCACGTCAGGCTTTACCCTACGAACAGATGCATGATATGCGGGGAAGCTGCAGATTTGCAGAAGTATTCCACAGCTCCAACATGTGTTTTTCTCCCCTGTGCTGGGAACCCTACAACACCCAGAATGCAGTGGGCTCGTTGCCTTACAACACCACTCCCGGACGGCTCTTAACTGTAGCTGAAGAAGAAGAACCGGGACCTTCCCTCTGCAGCAAGACGCCGTAGTGTTGCAACAGCCTGCCGTGTTATGAACGGAAGAACAAACCGAGGTGAGATTAAAGTTTGCCGACAGATGACAGGGAGCTCCGGGTGCAGGCGACAATGAGGGAAAAATAAACAATCCCCACCACCATTGTAAGGCTGGTGAAAATGTGCCCTTCAAGGTTGATCTTCATGCTCTACCAAACCCACCCCCCCCTCCCTCCCCCCAGGCGGTGAGTGTGTCTGGGTGAGGGGAGGACAGGGGAGGTGGATGCGGGGATGACACGGCGGCGCATGACGGTCCCATCATCCATCAGGCTGTCACACGCTGTCAGCCGGCTTCTCGCGGAGATGCTGTCGATCTGTAAACAAGAGCGAGAACCGCCGGGCTTCCTTAGGCGCCGCGCAGGCGGTCGGCGCGGGGCGAGGGGAACAACTGGCTGCTTCAAACGCTGGGGAAGAATTCTGCTTCACAGTAACAGTTATTTTCTAATAATAACCAGGTTGAATGTGACGTCCTGCCTGCACTTAAAAAGCTACTTTTCGACAGTAAGTGCTGCGATGTTAACGTGACCCGAACTCAGCATGGGAGGTGCTAACAGGGAGGCTGAAGCCGGCCGACAGCCGCCGTCACACCTCTTAAGCGCTGCAACCCGCCGGCCACCTTCACACTGAGCTTCTATTCACATCGAGATGCATTGAATTGATCAGCAGCTGTCCTGAATGAGCTACCTGGGCGCAGGTGTCGGCCACATTCACAACCCGCCTGGCACCCTTTCATCCCTCTCTGGGTAATCAGTCACCTGCTGTATGCTGGGAGATCGCTCCGTCCCTTTAACCGCCTCTCTAATTATTTTCTCCGTCACATGATTAATATTGTCACTTTGATTTTGCGCTGAGCTCCTTGGACGATGATGGAGGTTTTACAGCGAAGGGTCGGCGCTGCTGCTCCGTCTCAGAGACACCTCGGGGAGTTCTCCCACCCCCGACGGGACCTCGGTCACTTTCATTATACATTCACCCTTTTCACTGAACGTGGGCAAACTTTGAATGTTCAGACTGCCGGGATTAAATCGATTTCAACATTTAGAGCCTGTTAGCGACCAACGAGCTGTTTGTCTTGTGATCAGCTTGACCTATTGATCTATCGGTAAACTGCGTAAAACTGAAGGTCACAAAGCTGTGTGGGTTAGATAATGACACGGAAGATCCTGAGAGGCAGCGACAGCAGCACAGGCCAGTGGTGCCTGGCCTGGGGGGCTGCTGGCTGGGGCCAGGGGGGCCCGGCTGGGGCCAGGGCCCGACTGGGGCCAGGGCCCGGCTGGGGCCAGGGCCTGACTGGAGCCAAGGTTTGACAGGAGCCAGGGCCCAACTGGGGCCAGGGCCCGACTGGGGCCAGGGCCCGACTGGGGCCAGGGGGGCCCGGCTGGGGCCAGGGCCTGACTGGAGCCAAGGTTTGACAGGGGCCAGGGCCCGACAGGAGCCAGGGCCCGACAGGGGCCAGGGCCCGACTGGGGCCAGGGCCCGACAGGAGCCAGGGCCCGACTGGGGCCAAGGCTTGACAGGAGCTGGGGCCTGAACAGGACCAAGGAGGATGCAGCTGGTGGTCCTGAGTGCGGAGCCCCTCCAGATGTTGTCTATGTCCCTCTATGATTATTATTGGTATGTGTCCAGGCCAAACATAAGCCCACATTTAGTTACTATAAAGAGGATATTGATTATCGGATTGTTGTGATAATAACCAAAGCTATCTGGGGAGGATGATGACTCTTATTATGTTATGGATGAAGAGGGATCGACACAGTATGTGACTCACCAGCGGGAAACAATAAGGTGTCACCAGACCGACTCTGTTTATACAACGATGACACAACAAGGAAGGAACAGATCAGATATCCAACATGGATGTTTTACTTCATGCACATGTCATTTTATCTAAGACAACAGAGATCCAGAGACGTATTTATTTATTTATTAATGTAGTCAGTCATTCATTTATCATTTTTTTTGCTTGTCTTGGGATGTACTTCATGATAATTAACATCCCAGATGTCCAAACAGCGTCAGCAGATGCTCCCCCTCTTTATTCTGTATATTTGCTGTATCCCGTTCAGGTCGTCATGACATCATGATGACATCATCATGACATCATCCTCCCTAATGAAGGAGTGTCCTCGCAGGTGTTTTCTTCTGACAGCCGCAGCCTCCCTCTGGGGAAATTATCTTCCCGCCGCGGACACGCTATTAAAGGATCGTGTGTGTGTGTGTGTGTGTGTGTGTGTGTGTGTGTGTGTGTTTGCATCTTGACTTACTACGAACTGACAAACACACGAGCGCCCCCGATGATCCCAATTTCTTCGTGTCTTTGAACCGACCTCTACAGTTGCTGAGGGGGGGCCGAGGGACCCAGGCGGGGGCATGTTAATATGTGTTGAAAGGGTCATCTTAGGTTGCTCGGCGTTGCCCACCGTCCTCGTCCTCCCCCCGATAAGCAGCCAATCACAGCCGAGGACTCGGTGATGCAGGGCTCCTCTTACTGGAGGGATTCCTAGGAACCGCTGCGTGACGACCCAGAGTCTCTTATGTCCCCCCCCCCCCGCGCCGTCCCCGGGTTTCTTGCCTCCAGCCCTGCACGAGTTGCCGTGTGTGTTTGAACGGGAGATGATCTAGCGCCATCCGCACTGCTCCCACAAGAGTCATTATCTCTCCTCCTCCTCCTCCTCTCCTCCGCAACAGGCTCCACCTCTAAGTTTCCCTCCCTCTCTATCTTCCTCGCCCAGCCTCACACACACACACACAAACACACACACACACACACTCTCTTTCTCTCTAAGATTCGCTCCTCAACTCCAGATGAGCGCGCCTCCTCGTCAGGACGAGCGTCAGGACGAGCAGACCGGGAGCTGAAGGTGTTGCCAGGTAAGAGCGCACGTTTCCTTTGTGCTTCTGCAGAAGTTACACGGGGATGCTCTGCTTCTCAATCCGAGCTCGGGTGGATGTGTGTTGACGCGTCGGCGTCTAGGTGACATAATCAGGAAGGGTGGATGTTTGTAGGGTGCCACAGAGGCGAGGAACAACCCTTCTGGCTTCAACACAATCCCTTCGCACGTTGGTTTTTAAACCGAAAGGCTTTTTGTGTGCCGGGAAACTACTGTAGGTGCAGGGTGGAGCTCAGCTGGTGATAGTGGCTCGGCTGCAACATATAGAGCTTGTCTCTGGTTGCGAGGGGAGACCACGGTGTGGATGTGTGGGCGGATGGAGGGATGAGGAGGGGAGGGGAAGATGGGAGACGAGCAGCTGCTTTCCTCCCATGCAAGCTAATCCCTCCGTTTGTTCACCTCCCTCCATCAGATCAAATTGGCCCGGCTGTTGCTCTTTCTTTCTTTATGTTTCCTCTCTCGTCCGTCCTTCGTTTTCTGAATCCGGGCAGGAAGAAATAAGCAGCCAAACTAGACTTTCCTCTTGTTCCTCGTTGTACCTTCTTGTTTTTGGGAGGATGATGCAAAGTGATAATGAATCCCTGCACATAATCTCTGACACTCAGGAGCCTCAGATGCATTTTGAAAGACCACTTGATGTATCACCCAACATCTGTGCCGTCGCTGTGATTGGTGGGAACACCCCCTCGCCGCGGAGGAGGCTTATCACCTCGCACAGGTTTACCGACGGTCGCCGCACAGCTGCACATGCAATGGAGGGATCTCGGCAAGCATGCCGAGCGTATCCACGACGATTGTAGGGCAGCTTCACTGACAAATAAAAACAACAGCTATCATCTCCGGGATTACCTAATATCTCAGGAGGCAGGGGGGAGGGGGGGGGGCTCAGCTGTTTAGCCTAGCGCTCGGAGTGCATTAACCAGGAAGCTCCCGTGTGTCAAACTGTTTCCAGGTGACGGAGGAGTGAGCGCGCCTCCATCACTCAAGGAAGAGCTCATGTGTACGTAATCCTGACTTTTATTGTATTTGACTCCCGAGCGCTCAACAGAACGTCGTCTCGTGTCGTAAACAGCGAGCCGGGGGAGGGCGCAGACTTGTCGTCTCCCGAGCTAATCAAGTGGCCAATCAGCTGCTGTCAGGCTTTATCACACTTCATTAAGAGCTAATGAGGAGAATTAGAGGAACGCCTGATGTCCTGAGCTGAGTTATCTCCAGTGAACTTTTCGGGAGGCCGAAGAGGGCCGTCGAGATAAAAAGGGCACCTGCCAGGGCGACTTCCTCGTATGACGAGTTCATCAACAGATGGAGAGGAGGGAGGAGGGAGAGCGGAAGAGTCAGGGACAGTAAAGAGGATGTATTTGTTCCGGCTGCAGATAGCAGGACAAAATGGAGGATATAAATAGCATCTTCTGATTTGACCTTGCGTGGCCATTTGAGCCCGCGAGGACGGACGGACGTGCACGCCGCTGCGAGACTGTCACCTCAGATACAGATTATCTAGCGAGCAGCGACGGACGCCTCAGGACGAGTTGTCCCATTGCTCTCCGAGTCCTGTGCTTCACTATCATCATCATCATCGTTTGTATCATCGGTCGGAAGTACAAGGAATGAACAAGGATTACAGGATTATCAGTCATAAAAGGCCTCAGTTGTAGCAGGACATAATGAGGTCTTGGATGGTGATTATCGATCCAGCATTAATTCCATTCCGCTCCAGTTACCTTCAATCGCCGAGGCGACGAAGGGAAGGAGAGTCGACCTAACGCGTGAGCTGACCTTGATGTTAGCAGGAATGACAAAGAACCCTGCAGCCGTCCTTTAGTGATCGATCTGTTATCAGGGGGAAGATGAAAAGAAATAATAACAATCTGCTTGTAGCACATTATGTCTGTCGACGGGCAAATTACTCAAATCCCGAAAAAAAATCAATAAAACCCGACGGCACGATACCGACGACGGATGATGTCGTGTATAATAATTAAAATCCATTTGTTATACAATGAAATAAATCACCTGCTGCAGGAACCTCTGGAAGAGGAATAAAGTTTTTGAATTAACTCCAGCCCTCGTTCATGTGACGTTGACTCAAGTTTAAATAAAGTTTGTTTGTATGAATAAACTTTCCAGGATCAGATTTATCAACCCAAGTAAAAAAAAAAAACTGGAAAAGGCTTTGATTATATACAAATCCATAACTGAAGCCATCTTATGTAACAGAATATATTTCCAAAAATATTTGGAATAAGCCTGAATTCTTTCAGACGTGCTCGTGTTATATTTACAGAGAAATAAATACAACATGTATCCAAAATTGCCTCGTTAGAGCAAATGAAAGGTCTTCTTTCTCCCCTCCTCCCTTAAGTTTCATGTTGGTTTTTCAGAGGTAATTAAAGAGTTGCAAAACCCAAACAAACAATCTGTTAATTACTGTAGTGAAGAATCTTTTAGATCAGAATCAACCTGCTGGAAGCAGATGATGATGATGAAGCTGCGTCCAGGTCGGCGCTGGATCCTGTCAGACTCGTTTCAGGGGGAAATAACTCCCCGCCTTGTTATCACCCAACATCTGTTTCCCAAATTCTATCACCCTAAATCCTGTCATGTGTGTTAAAAAAAGATCTAATTGGGGAGAGTGCTGCTCACGGTTTTTACCACGAGGATAGCTGGTGTAGCTAATTAGCTCGGTCTAAGTCCTGATTGGAAACTCTGTGTCGTGTTTGACAGGGTGTATAGAAGTCAGGACTGCTTGATCTCTGTCGACCCCGCCGAGATAAGACTCAGATTACACCACCGGTCCACACACAAAGCCCGCAAACACACATGCACGGTTCGATGTGGCTCAGATCGGCAGATAAAGGAAAACAAAGAAGAGCTCCAGTAGAAGCTGTGTTATATAGAATCGTTCGGTCCGGGCAGAAAGACGGAGAACCGTCACAGCAATGATGATTTCAAACGAGCATCTCCTCAATGATCCTCTCAGCTGTCATCTGACAGTGTAAAGCTGCTGAGTTTAACAGAGAGCGACCGGGCATCTCTGCTCACCACAGAACAGAGCTTAAAGGTTTGTTTTCCCCGGTGGTTCAGAGCCGAAGCTTCGTCTCCTCCAAGACCGCACGTCCAGTAAAGCCTATAGAAAAGTGTGTTTGGGGGTGACAACGTCGGCCCCGGCCTGCAGTCAACAGTCTGATTAAAGGTGCAATTTGTAGGCGATCTCAACAAGCCAGCGCTTTACATTTCACACTCCAAACCATCAGGGGGCGACATTCTCAACTTACAAGGCGACCTTACAAACGCCGCAGGTTGGCTCCAACCTCATGGGTGTACATGCACATTGTCCTCGCCCCCGCTGGGTGAGAGATAGTCAGTACATAAGTACAGGCCTCCAAAGGATTCTAATTATGCCTTTAATTAAACATAAATGTCTGTGAGTGAATCAGCACGAGTTCATGCTGACGTTCTCCAGGTTTGTCAGCTGGTGTCGGTGCGTCCACGTTGTGTGTTTACGTCACGGCTCCGTCACGACCGTCCGTCAGAGAGGTTTTAATTTTAAAGATATATCTTCCCCCCGCCTACATGTTTATAGCGATGGCGGCGTCGATAGGTGAAAACCATTTCTATGGGCCGAACGTACTTCTCCCAGTCTGAGAGCTGTAATTTAAAAAAAAGATCTCCTTCACGAGGAAATTGCTTTTGCCCTCCGACAATTTTTTAATATCCTGATTCACATTTAGAGCCGCGGTGAGACGCCGCCGCATCCACCCGCGAGCGTTTTCTTCCAACCGCTGCCCCCCGAAGGTGCATTGTGGGGAAGTTATTAGAGATTAATACCATGTGGGTGTGTGGGGAGGCGAGCCGTGCCCTGTGTGCTCCATGTCTGTCCTCCTGAGCCCCCCCTCCCCCCTCCAGCCTCACCCCTACATACTTGGCGAAACCCCCCCCCCCCTTTGGCCAATGAAAGAGTAGATTAATTATTACTGAAGGGCACGCCGCATCCAAAGGAGGCCCTGGAGGACATCCTCCATGTTTCATGAATATAATGAGGTGTTTAAGAAGCTCACCTGAACTGTTCCTCCAGCCCTGCGGGGGCCTCCAGCCCTGCGGGGGCAACCCGCCGTGCACCCTCTTGACATCAAGGCAGTGACTTACTGGATTCTAAAATAGAGGAGGAACCTCACCTCCGGGGTAACGCCACTAATCAACCTCTTTGTGCAACGTTTGGCTCATATTGTTCACGTTTGTATCCTTGTCTGAAGAGATTAGATTAGCTGCTCCGCTGCTCGGCTCCCCTGTTGCTTCAGCCACTCTGCATCGACGAGTGTCAGCGCCGAGATGAGCCCGGAATCCAAATTACCGGTGTTCATTCTTCCCCCGCCGATAAATAAGCTGCCATTGTCGGTGGAAATTACACGGAATAGATGTGGAAGAAGCAGACCGGAGTCATCACAGAGGACCCACTCACACCTCGAGCACCCTGCTGAGTCTTATACGAGGCAGAAAAGGGATTACTGTGTTTCTCCTTTACAGCTTCACAGTCCTCCGAGCAGCAGAATAAAACAGGGGCATTGTACTTTCTTGTAAATCACACGTACTCTGCGTACGATGTCAGTGTGGCATAACGATTCTGCAGAGGATCTAATGTGATGACATATATATCTATATAGAGGACTTTGCAGCGGGAGACGGCGGCGATGTTTCAGGCCCGTCTTCATCCCACCGTGTGAAATAACGAAGCTCCTGCTGCTCCGAACTCAGATGTTAATCCATTGAAGTCGGTATATGATGACACACCAGGATCTTTGACATGTATATAGAACATTCTTTCCATATGTGGGACGGATTCCATCTCTTGTAATTGGAACTGGTTTGAGCGAGAGACGTCCGGCGACTGCGTCCGTCTCTCAAACTATATCAAAGTAACAAACTCTGTCGAAGTAAGTTGCCTCTTGCGTTTTGCCGTCGTTTGCTCTCTTGCTTCCGGGCGCCCCGGGAAGATGCATGAGTCATAAAGCAACACGACACTGAGCCGTGTGTGTGTGTGTGTGTGTGTGTGTGTGAGATACAGTGGCGTGATGGGATGAAGAAAAAAAGAAGTAGCAATTAAAATCAGTGTCAACCTGCACCTCCCCGAACACGACACCACGCGTGACCTTGATTAGAAGTACGTGGTCAAAGCTTTAACACTCGCAGACGCGTTCTGAGGAAGAGGAGAGCGTCTCCTTCAACCAGTCGCTTTGATGTTTCACCACCAATCAAGGTCATCGCATGCTCATTACGTCCGCCGTGGACGGATTAAACAGGAGAAACGCTCAGGCACATAATCGGCCTTATTTATTGTCACTGTGAGGATGATTTCATGTGTCTGTGCAGTGAAGGAAGGAAGAGGAGTGATCAGCCGGTGAATCCCAGCTCCTGTAGCTGGACCGGATGCTGCCGTGTGTCTCCGTCCTGCTGCGTGATTGGAGAAGAGTGAAAAAAGGGAAAAAAAAGGCTTCCCCTCCCTTCCACCTCACCTTTTTTTTTCTAATCTCTGCCACCCCCACTGACTTTCTGTCAAAACTGCATGCCGGCCACCTACCAAGGCATCGCCTCTGATGCACAAACATCCTTGTTAGTCGCCATGACAACCGAGTCTCCTGCTGCCTGTAGGTTGTCATGCCAGCCGCCTCTCCCGCGCTCTTCCTCACCCATTAGCGCCGTACTGTAGATGACAAGAGCGAGCGCGCCGTACTACGTCCTGTCTGCTTATCTTCATAAGCCGCTGCCTGCTTCTTCTTTAGGTGCCCCCCCCTCCACCCCCCTCCCTCCACGTTTAGCAGCTGCTCCACCTTCAGCTACAGGAACGCCCTCACTTCATGTGCAAAATACCACAAGACGGAGAGATGGAACAGCCTCGTTCTTCCACACCTGCTATCATCCTTGCAAAATTGCATATTTTGACGTGTTGTGGCTCCCGTGAAGGAAGCAGCAGCTCCACGCTGTTTCCTTCTCAGAGTCAAACGTTTAGGAAGGCAGACAGAGGCCTTTCTTCCCAAACATGTCCACCCAGTTAGACGAAAAACACTCATTACCCCGGCGTCAAGGGGGCAAGCCGGCCCACTCGGGGATAATAACTAGGCATCTGCTTAAATTTGATATAATGCCGGCGTAATGGGGAGTCTGCTAGTGGCGGGAATCATTGCGGCCTCTTAAGTTGTCTGACTCCTGCACTTTGCTGCTCGAGATGAAGCATCGGAAGCAACCCGGCTTCGTTATCACACCAGTTTAATTGGACAAAAAAAAAACACACATTAGGGTGAAGTTCATTTGCAGAGGACAATCAGCCTTATTTACCGTCCTGCAGAGAGCGAGGACCCTCGTGATGATGAGTGACTCTTCCTCCCCGCCCGCCGGCCATTCCGCTGCTGCCGGTGCATTCACAGAGATTACAATTGCTGTTCCTTATCTCCTAAATTAACTCATTACCTTCACAGATTGGCCTTGAATTTATAACGAGACACGGCCGTCCCCTCACGTTCCCCGGCGAGAGATTCGGAGCGGCGCTGTTGCGTTATTGTCAGTCAGTCAGGAGAATAACCTTGAGGAGGAGGCGGGTGGAATCAGATTATATCGAGCAAAATCTACCTGCTAATGAAAGATAACTGATGAGCATCGATGCTCTTGAACTAGCCGCGGTTGGATCGTGTCTCCTGCTGGAGGCGGAACTTCACGACAGCCTCCAGTTCAAACAGAAACAATGTACCAAACACTTTCCACGAAGTCGACCGTGGTCGCTCTCCAAATTGGGTTCAATCAGACCAAGTAGGCAAAACATTTCAGTCCTGTCAATCAACATCCTCTCTTTGAAGCTTACACTAATTGCATATGCAAATTAGCCTAAGATTAGGAGTTTGCGGCGGCTGTAGGGTTCGGTTGATTGCGAGTTGCGATAATGACGGATTTCCCTCACATTCATTTTGCTTAAACGTTGATAATGAAGAGGCAGCCACTCACAAACGGGGATGGTGCCGCCGCTGTGCATTGCAAAACAAAGAAGACGGCCGCCTTTAACTGCAAGTATTCCAATTTAAAAGTGTTTCTCAGACCAGATGTGCGTTGCACAATCATGCGACCTCTCTTGGGAGGCTTTGAGCGTCACATCATTCTATTCATGAGCACCGTATTAGATTAGTTGGGTACGTCTAGAGTTAGGAACAAAGAGACACTGATGCTGGTGGAAACTTCTGGTTGTTGATACGTCATGTCGGTGGGTGTTGGAGAAGATTAAAGAGAAAACTGCAACCAGTCGCAGTCTGCAGGGGAGCGCTGACGATGTCACATCAGTAGTTGGCAACACTTCCTTCCTGCCTCACATTTGTTATCCCGTCTGTGTTAGCAGTGGCCTTGTGGGCTCAAACTATTGCCAGGACATTTCTTTACAGTGCAGCTTGTTGAAGAAACCTTCTGAAAAGGTGCTGAATCCTTTCAGAGGCAGCACGAAGGGCAACTTCAATGTCAGAGCATCACGCCAGCACACACAAACATCCTTTCCGCTCGAGCCCAGCAGCACCTCTGGACCCGCTCACAGATTATGAGAAGCTTCAATCAATAACTCCGGAGCCCATCCTCCCACTCAGACTGACCAGCCCTGCTAAGAGCCCCCGCGGGGCCCCGAGCTGCAGCAGCAGCAGCAGCAGCAGACAGATATCTCCGCTCTGGCTGCAGACCTGTTTCTTCCGTCTGTCCTGGCGTTATAAAACCGTAAACACGACAGCCAACAAGATGTGAGCAAACAGAGGCTGGTTCTGGGATGCAATGAGGCACCACGGCCACTAGGCACCGCTGCAACCTGAAATCTGGAACCCCAAGAGAACCAGACATGAACATCAGCTCAATCCAGTCAGTCCAATCATCGTACATTAGAGATTACAAAGATAAATAACTAAGTGCCGGCAGGATCAAACCACGTCTTTCTTGCTGTGAGGCTAACCGCTGTACCACCGTGCCGCCGGCATCGGCAGTAAACAGCCGTCTTTCTTTCTCACAAGAGAAGCAAATCACTTCTTTTCTTTAGATTTCTTCCAACACAGAGGGACCCCACCGCCTCGCTGTTGACACTCTCATGTCTGTTATCGTCTCCTAATTGACCTCAGTTCCACATTGGTGCACATGGAATTCAATTTTGCTAACGCTAATTGCTCTTTAATTCGAAAAGGCAAAACTGTGATTGTGCACTTCGATCAGCAATTCGCCCGTGACTCGTGAACCGGTAAGAGATTAATTAGAAACAGTAGGAATCTTAATTCAAGCTGCAAATTCACGGAAAAGAGCTGCCGTTGGGTTTGAACCTGTCCGACGCTCAAACATTATGTGAGAAGAAGACGGAGAAAACACTCGTCTTCACATCCCCAGTGGCCGATGGACCCGTCACCTCTGAGGTGTGTCAGTAAACGACGCTGCCCCCCGCTGGTGTCCGTCTCTGTTTACTGTAAACTGTATTTGAGCAATCGTATGGTAGCATCGTAACGTCCCTGCTGGGAGTAGTAACATTGTTCGGAATAAGCGCTTGCTGGTGCTGGCGAACATTTTGTGTTGTTTGACAAGTCATATCATACACAAGGGTGGAGGTGAGAGGTTGCAACCTCGCCACTGGATGTCCCTAAAGCCTACACACCGGTCCTTTAAGGATCCCTCTCTCGTCTCTCATACACCCTGAAGAACGATCTCCTCTTGTTCCTCCGATGCAACATTACTTCTTCCCGTGTTGACCTTCGCCACCAACTCTCGTTTGATATTCTAGTGACTGTTTGGAGCTGGTGTCTCTGGGGCGTCGCTGCAGCCTCCTCTGACTGGCTGCACCACTGGGTCAGACTTAATAACACATACCAGACGTATCTATTGAATGTGACCCAGATCCTCGAACAGACTTCGGATCTTTAGAGGCTCTGAACAATCATTGAACTCAATTAGGAGTCATGCTAATATTTATCTTTGTTTTCTGTGTTTCCTGGTGACAAAGCCTTCTGATTTATTCTACTTAATTACCTCGATACCTTCTCCTATTCCTGCAGTGTTTTTTTGCACAGGATTTGTTGTTATTCAGAGGCTTAAAGGGGCAGCGGCTCCGGTAATCTGATACAGCCGGTGAACTAGTCTTTTAAATGTTGAATCGATATGTAGTTAAACACGCCGGGGTCTTGGTGGCGTGCCAGGGCGGGGGATCAGAGCGACTCCTTTCCCTGTTGATAAAAATAACTTCCCTCTGTTGGCTGGAGCTGTGTTTTGTCCTACTTCAACCTTGTTGGAACGGCACCGCTTTCTCACTTCCTATGAGGTCGACCTCTGGAGATGCTGCCTGTCGCTGAGAGGAAACGTGTTTGTGGGTTATTTTTAATGCCGTGACGGAAGAATTCAACACCTGCAAGTGAGTCGGAGGATATTTAAATCAGGACAGAGATATGATGCTTCTCTAGAGGACAATACATAAAAGGGAATAAATGATGTAAATGCTTCTGTCGCCTTGGATTACCACGGAAGTACCTTTTTGTTTTGTTTTTTACCTGCAAATCTCTGCAGAACAAACACCTCTTGCTGCCCTTGAATTCCCAATCAATTCTTTCACACTCTATTTTCTTTCTCGTCACAACAAAACAGCTAAATTTATTGGAGCAAAAGCTCTCGTCTCACGAATTTTCCTGTGTCACTGTTTGCAGGTTTTCGTAGCTCACATTAAAGGTTAGAGATGCTGGTTTGGTACCGAAAGGTTGCCGGTTCGATCCCCTGGACCTGCAGGGAAAATGCAGGCCTGGTCAGTGAAGGAATATCACTTTCCCCTCCTTCAACATTCAAAAAGCTGAGGGTCCCTTTAGCATGGCAGCTAATCGCCAGTAGCCCGCCGGGCACCGCTAAGTGGCTGAAGTTATGCCTGATATCCTGCAGGACGTCCTCACCCGCTGCAGCGGTCGAGCCTCATTTCAACAGCCGGATTCACACAAACTTTCTCATTAACTCGTGTAATGAGTTGAGTGTATAGATGCGGCGAGTCCCAGACCCCTCCTCCCCGGGGGGGAGCTCCTTCTGTCCCGCCATCAGTCAGGGAGTCAGTGTGTCAGATGTTTTATTCAACGCAGCTGTGAGTATTTCTGGCACCTGGCTGCTTCCTCAGAAAGGGAAGAGGAGGAGGACGAGGAGGAGGAGGAAGGATGGAGGGAGGGAGGGCGAGTGCGTCGTAGGTCTCCGGAATTGGGTCACTATTGCTTCATGTTTGCTAACCTGCCGGACGACCGCAGGCTAACATCAAACAAGCAGAACACCTGTTTCCAGACAGCGTGCCTCGTTCAGACCCTGCCCAGATGAAAGGACCTGAAAGTCTTCCACCGGGGGGGGGAAATTGCACCAAGATCAAAGATGTTGCGTGTAAACGGTGGAAATGGTTTTCAACTGATTATTGTTTTGGGTTTATCTCCGAGTAGTACTGGTGTATGATGTCGGGGACATGTTTTACTCCTGAGGCATCGTAAGTAGACGTGAGGCTGATGTCAACGGTGTGAGACTCGATGCGTCCGTACACTTGATGAAACTATATTACATTTATCATTTTCCACCAAAGTGAAGCCTCGACTTTTATACACAGTCTTTGTACTCAGCTCAGTGATGGTGATCTCCTTCTAATCAAGATGGAACAACCAGATCACAAGAACTGATATCAGGGGCAGAACATGTATCAGCTGATGTAGAAATGCTAACATCCTCGTTAATGGTGCTTTAGCAAGGGGAGGCAAAAAAGAATAAGGTCAAGCAGGATGAGGCAAAGAAGGATAAGGTAAAGAAGGATAAGGGAAAACAAGGATAAGGCAAAGAAGGATAAGGGAAAACAAGGATAAGGCAAAGAAAGACAAGGTAAAGAAGGTTAAGGCAAAGAAGGATAAGGTAAAGGAGGTTAAGGTAAAGAAGGATAAGGCAAAGCAGAATAAGGTGAAAAGGACAAGGTAAATAATAAGATAATGCAAATAAAAGAGTCTATTTGAACGATGATAATCTAATACTTCCCTTAAATGTTTTACCTGAAGGAGTAAAACAAACACTATTATAACAGGTTTGTGGGTTTCATAGAGAATAAACAGGGTGGGTGTTTCAACACGTATCCTCTGGTGTGTCTATTATATCGTTATGTAATCATCAATTAAGGACAACAGAATAATATTATAGTAGTTGTGGCTATAAATATTCCGCGGCGTGTCGTATTTCTGTGCAGTTGTAAATCCCCGTCGGCCGGCTGTTGAACCCTGAAGCCTTAGAAATGTCAAAATTTCCATGTTGTCACACACACAGAGAGAAACGGACACTGGCTGAATTTAAGGCAGCGAGCTTTTGAAGATGGACGGCCTTCACAGTATCCATCGTTTTCACCCTCGACTGAAGAGATGTCAGAAGTGTGTGCGGAGGAAAGTGTGCTTGGAATCCTGCAACACTCGTGTTCCCGTGTTAAAGAGGCCTGTAGATTAATGCGGCTGCATCGTGATACCTGTGATCAGATGACAGCAATTAAAACACAGAATGCAAAGACCTTCAAAGAAAAGGCTTGTTTGTGTTGTTCCCTGTAGATGAATGCGAGAGTATTTCCATGACAGCCCCCCCCCTCCCCCCGCTCCCCCCCGATCTGAAAAAAAACAAAACAAAAGATGAGAAGCCGTCTGAGAGGCAGTTCCTTTTTTTGAAGATTGAGCGAAGGCAACTCACCATGAAATGCCGTCACATCAGGCCAAAACATTCAGTCCTCTTCCTAATTCACCGTAAAATGATTTCCCTCCTCCCTTTTACAGAATCTCCGCTGAGGTTAGCGCTGACGGTTCCGCAAATATTCATTAGGCACAAATGCAGAAATCAGAGCGGCTCCCTCTGGCCCCCGTCCATCTGAATGCACCGCATGTCCTTAATGCATTCATTTACAGTAATGGGATTACGACGCTGTTGCAGGGGCGACCTTCAACGGCTGCAAAGCGCAGTAATGAACCCGGTTCGCTTTCATATCCTCCGTCTCCCTCGCACCCACATCAATGGCGGCCATTTCTCCGTCATCAAAGTGGAGGAATACTGGTGGTGCAGTTTTCACGTTCATACGACCGACTGTAGATCTTATTTATATTCAGACCCGGTGTGTTGCTGAATATTCTTCTAAAGGGTGAGCTGCGTGAGCTGCATCTTAATATCAGCCGGTTTATTGTGAGTCGTTTCACACTTCAATTAAAGGGGATCTTCTGTCAATGGAAGGTCCCGGCTGCAGGAACAAGATCCTGGAGGACTTCCTGGATGTGAAGTTCCGGCTCTCCGACTGTTTACATCAATTCAAGATGTTTGCTGTCACGTCGGTTATACAAGTGGAATTGAAAAATAAAAAAAAGGACTCAACGGCACTCCCATCCTCACGCTGATGGAGGAGGTTGCCATGCAACCAGATTATCACGAGCAATCAGAGGGGGTCAAAGACACTTTGATACGGCGCCTCACGCCAGGAGGAACCAGTCACCCTGTGATGTCACGCCGCCGCCTCTGATACAGTACATCCTTTGAACAGTGCCAAATATCTCTGGCTTCAAAAATATTCAGAATCCATCACAAAAGTTTTTGTCATCACGCTGTTACACTGAGAAAAAGCTTTTGTAGTCGCTTTGAACTGCGTCTTCCTGACAAGTTGGACAGTTTTATCGCGAGAAAGAAAAGTTTCCCTGAGGATCTCCTGCAGGGACGAAGTGATCAAACTCCCATAATAATCAATAGTAACTATTACTGCTCCCCAAGACATGTTTCTTACTGGATATTTGGTGGAGCTCATTGTTGTGTGGTTTGCACAGTGTGTTGATTCAGATTAGCTCAGATATCTGATGCAGCATGAGCTTACTGGACAAACCCAAATGCCCCAGAATGCATTGCAACAGAGTTTGCAATGAAAGAGACTTTGAGCCGAACAAACAGGCTGACAAAGATATTCCGTCCTCAAACCGCCAACTTGGAGAGTTTGCATGTTCTTTCATCTGTCGTATCAGTTTCCCTCGTCTTCCTCGCGCGTCGTTCTGTGTTTCCACCTTTAAATTTAAACTCACCTGCAGACGTGAAGTCCACCAACCCGCTCTAAAGTAAAGTCATTACAGGCATCAGTGCTCTTGTAATCCTTCAGGAATCCACCAGAGAAGAAGAAGAAGAAGGGTGGAGCAGATGTACTGCAGGTATCAGATCTGGCAGGTTGTTGACAAACCCGCCGAAGTGGGACGGCAGTTCATCGGGGGCAGATTGATCTGGTCACGCCTCCCTGCAGCTGACGGGAAGAAACAAAGAAACAATGACCAGCATGCATGTAGACGGTCCGTTTAGTTTCATCTAACTGGGGCCCCAAAAAACACTGGAACATGTGCATGTAATATAAATGTGAGGCCTCTTATTCATCAATACTATCTGATAATAATACAACCAAATCTATCGATATCTTGTGCAGGGATGGATTTGGTTCTCTGGCTCGTCAGCGTCATCACGCCTCAGTCGTCACTGAAATTGAGGAGCTGCCAAAAGGGGCAAGTGGAAGGAATGGAGGATTCAATGATGAATTACATGGTGGAGGTTTTGATTAGCTTTTTATCTGTTCGCCGGACTCTCGGGGACGAGCGGAGATTGATGGGCGGCCCGCCGGTGCTTATTTGGATGCTGCATACTTGGCTGGAGCGGCAGCAGAGGCCGTCCTCTCGACGCCGTTCAACAGCCGCTCTGCTGCATGACGGTGGATCAGGGATCGGGTTCCTGTGCGGCACGAAACGCCGACACATCAGCTTCTTTCCTTTTAGTCCTGTTGTGAAATATAATCTCGGTCCACCTCACGCTCTGCAACCCTGAGCTGATTCCAGCGTGCTGACCTGCAGAAGACGAGCGTCTCGCCAGCAGTGATGCAATAATCCCAAAATCAATACGGGCGAGCAAATATTGATCCTCTGTGTTTAGGAGCACGACGAACAAGTGTCGTCTCCTCACCACTCAAACTGAAACATGGAGGTTGTTTTTTTCAGGGTTCAAGGTCACCTTGTGGAATACTGTCATGCACACGCAGGCACGCACACACACACGCAGGCACGCACACACACATATATCCATATATATATATTTTGAACTCGGAAAGGATTAATCGTTCGTCTGATCAATCAGGCTGTTAATTGGCTTTTTTTTTAGATAATTGGCGTCAGCTGATCGTGTTTTTTGTGTGTCGGTGAGTTATCACGTCGTCGTTCTCTCAGACACAAATGGATGGATTCAGGTGGATTCAAATGTAGTTTCTCCATTCATTCATGTTTCTTATATTTTTTTTAGAACTCTTTACAGTCTCGATATCGTCTTCACATGTCGTCCGTCAGCCTCCCGTCTCTTCACGTATCCCCAATCTGTCACTCACGCAGTGAACAGGTTGGTGTTATCGACATTGATTGATGTTTAAGTTGGATCCCGGCTCTCTGAAACTACTGGGAATCAAAAACAGAGTTTTACCACTTCTTTCTGTATTTTTTTTTATCTTTCAGAAAGACGCCTTTTGTTGGAGACGCCACTTCATTTAGACGCTCATCCCAAACCCGTTATTACTGCGTGGCAGGGAGTATTTATATCCCCCGTAGACAACGAGTCTCACAGCCCCGGGAACAGAGGGCAGGAGGAGGTTTGAATTCACAATCACAGACTTCTTTTAAAGGGAAGAAGTGACACTCAGGACAACAGGCGGCTTGATGAACGCTTCGTACGAGGCGGAGAGGCGAGATGTCAGTCAGGGGAGCAAACAGAGGAGGCGGAGTCTTAAAACAGTAGAAACACGTCGAATAATACACAAGGAATCACATACTAACACAATATTTACATCCGGTTCAATGGAACTTGTAAATCCAGGGGATTCAATTGGTGGCTCGCGGTCCAAAACGGGCCATGAAGCAACGTCTGAGAGGTCCGATGGCGAGTGAACCATCTGACTTTGGGCCTCTGGCAGGTAGATTCATTACACAGCGTTCTACTTGTGATGAGTGTAAGAGCGCATAAAATGTAGATTTTAAGTTTTCTTTCCTTCCGTTTTCCTCCCGGTTGCTTTGAAAATATTCAGAATCGACTGCAGACTCAAGGAAGGTGCGGCCGACGTCGATGACGTAACATTCGTGCATTTCTCACATCGTTCGTGCAAAGATCCTAAAGTCAGTGAACAGTGTGGTTTGGAAATTTAACAGTAAGGCAACCGTGCGTGTGTGTGTGTGTGTGTGTGCGTGTGTGTGTTGTGTGTGTGTGTGTGTACGTGCACGCAGTCTGTCAGCATCCATTTCCTTCACTTAGCGCTAATAGCCGGGATTGAACAACAAGCAGGCGCGCTCCAAACAGAAGCCAGAGCTAAACAACCATGCCTAATATAGCCGAGTATTTCCAAAATGGGAATCAGTGCATCCAGAGTGTCTGAAACTGTTGGACTAATCGGCCTTGATGCAAGTCAATCTGCAGACCTCATCTCTCCTCATGGAGTCGTGTGATGGGAAAGCAACGTGCCTCTGATTGAAGTGGATGTGGATTGATAGTATTTACAGAGCCTAATGCATGGGGGGGGGGGGGGGGGGGGGGTCGG
>CAAKHC010010150.1:2919-15667 GCA_901007825.1 Macroramphosus scolopax | reverse complement strand
ACGAAGGAGACAAGGAGACAGGGAGGGAAAACAGCCTGTCCAGCATCTCCGCTTATTAAATTACATTCTTCCGTACTTCATCAGAGTAAACTCAATTACAGCGGGTGACGGATAAGCACTTCTAATTACTGGACCTTCCTCGTGTGGAATTCCCCGGTGGTTTAAACTAATCTTCACCCTGTGTGACTTTCTGTGCGTGTTGCAGTTGCAGCTTTGCATCCAGCGAGTTCAGAGACTTGAGGGAAGTTAACAAGTCGAGCTGACGTTCCCTCGGTGAGGAGGGACGAGACAGGACGATGATCAGCGAGGTTAATTACAGCGAAATGATTCATACGGCTCCTGGTCCTCCCCCATCGGGGTCAGAGAGGAGAAGTCGTCGTGACTCGAGATGAAACAGGGACGGCAGCAAGTGTTGAAAACTTCTGAGGCACGAGTTCCCTCCTGCAGAGATGCTTCAGGAGGTCTGCTGGCAGGATCAACCACAACCTGGCTGACTTTCACCCAACTAAAGAGGTGGAACAGAGGCTGAACGCTGTCTGAACCGGATCCACCAGGACCGTCCGGCTCCGGTCGGACACACAGAACATCCACACTTAGAGGAACGACGTTCCTTTGGGGCTGATTTCAAACATCAACAACTGAGTCCACCAGAGTTTGTGATGGATTACAGTGAAGTGAGGTGCTGCAGTACCCAACATCACCACTAGCTGTCAACAGATCCCACACAGTGGAGATATTTACCATTGCAGCGCAGCCAGATCATATATAGACGATTTGAATGACGGGCTTCAAGTATGACCTGAAGTTGTTGCACAGCGTCGTCCTTGTTGTTCTTTTGGCACAATGGTCAGAGTCTCCTACATCCATAGTTTACAAACCATGGTCACATTCTTCATCTCACTTCTAGCTGCTCAGATACAGGAACCACCGAACAACCATAACATGTGATGGCAGTTTGATTACATGACCACAACAACAACAACCTTCCCAAGGTGGTGCAGCACAGTTTAACATACATTCTGCCTCTGGTAGGTCTTTGGAGTGTTTGTGATGGCTGGTGGTTCCAGACTGCAGCAGCACCAACAGTTCAACCTCTATTTGAAACTCATGGCTGCTTCTGTGCAGCAGTGTGACCACCTGCAGACAGATGGGACGCATGAACACGGACGCATTACACCCTCAGTGTGTATGCATGTGTTTGGGGGGGGGGGGGGGGGGGGGGGGGGGGGGGGGTGTCAATGGGTACCTGTACGGGCCTGATCAGGTGCAGGAAGCCCTTTTCCATTTTCTGCGTGATTAAACTTTGAGTCGACGTGCCGACATGTCAACATAAAGAGGAAGCACCAGAAGAGGAGGAGAGGCAGGTGGTAAAAAGCAGGCAGGGATGGTGTTGGTCCCCCCCCCCCCCCCCCCCCTGCTGAAGGCTGCAGGCTGACAGAGGAAGGACTGCAGAAAACAGCTCCTCTCATTGGTGGAACAGACAAACCTAAATATTAAATACAGACCTTCAGTATGAGCACAGAAAAAACAAAAAGTGAAAGTAGTTTTTTTAAACCCTCTGAATTTAAAGCAGTTTTTCTTTTATATTTCTACTCACTGCGGGCTCAGTTTTCCCTGCAACATAAAGTCCTCCACCTCTATGGAAACAGCAGGGATTGATTGAATTCCAGTCTATGATAAATGGGTTAACAACAGGGACCAGTGACAGCTTGTTCGGGTGCTTACGAATTGTCCCTTTAATCTTAGCCGCCACAGCAGGTTTGTTGACGTCCCTCATCATCCTCTTCCTGGTGATTCTTCAACGAGAGACTCAACCAGTTAACTCTCTGTATATAATAGGTTCATCTAACAGGGTTAAAGGATCATTTCACCTTCAGTCAATAAATCTGACCAACATTCATGTGCAGCCTTGGTGGTGTTGTCATGTACACGCTGTTTATCCTGGTAAACCAGGTGAGACTTCCCAAGTCTTTGAAAATGATTTCATTCATTAATCATTGTGCAATTCATCAGCTGTGGTCACAAACTGACACCAGCTCAGCCCAAACGCAGAACATCTGCAACATCACCTATCTGCTCTGTTCTTTCTCTGTCAGGAAACCAGTGGCATGTAAAACTCTGCCAACATGGTCCACAGGACCAACAGATGGTGAAGACCTGAAGTCTGTTTGCACACAGGACATTCAACCCGACGACACCACGTTAGGAAGGAGGACACAGCTAAGTGCTGCAGATAATAGAAAGGAGTGTGGTGTGTTTATCATCATCTGTAATCAGAAAACCAAACAGCAGTAAAGAAGGAACAGTGGAAACAAATGGGAGCGTCCTGGGGCTGTTTGTGTTTCTGGTCTGGTTAAAGGAAAAGCTTTGGTGAACAGAGTGTGGAGGGGTGGGCGGGGCAGTGGGCGGGGCAGTGGGCGGGGCTGTGGGCGGGGCCTGCTGGAATTAGAGGAATATTCCTCCCAGTCGGTGGAGCCTGCCCCTCCTCCTCCTGTTCTTCCTCCCCACTCAGCTGACGCTCCATCCAGTCTGGAAGTGTTTTTCCTCCATAAGACCGCTGAGAGCACATAGCTCACATACACCAGCCCCGGTCGGAGGAAACGGTCAAAGTTCAGCCAAAGTGCAGTTAATTAGAAGCAGCTTTGCAACGCTCTCAGAGCTGTTTCAGGGAAACTTACGAGAAGAAGTCGTTTTTACTTTGTCTGGTGGTGGAATGGAGGAGAGGGATCGACCTGTTGTTGTTAGGCGCAGTAATCTCTTAGATATTTGACAGGAAAAACATACAAATAGATATACGAGGTCCTATTACTGGATGGTTTGACTCTAAAGTGACCCCGCCCATCCTCGACCTTTGACCCCTGCTTAAACCTCAAAGTGACACATGAGCGCTGTGGGTCAGAGGTCGCGCTGCAGACAGGCTGCCCGTTGACAGGAGGCAGCCACTCGCTGGCTCTACATGGTCAACACAACAGGTGCAAACCACTTCAAAGCTCCCATAAAAACCGAGGGAAGCTCAGACGGCCATAAAAGTAGATGGAGAGTGGAGGAGAGAGGAATCAGGCTGCAGCAGTGCGATAGGCATCGTTCTAATCCGCAGGAATTTGTGGCCTTAAAAGCGCAACGGCAGTAAGATTCTTTTATCTTTACCAGCAACTTTCAGATGGAACTTGATTCTGAAGGTCAAAAAAAAACGGTCGGGCGAAGTGAAGTGAAGCAGACGGTGTGTTGGGTCGGACTCATGGCGTCAGCTCGAATCAAGGGAACAGAGAAATAAAGAAACACACGGTGAACCAGTCACAGAACCTCCAGCTATCAACCTGCAGCCTGCTGTCAGAGAGCTCTCAGACTTTTATTGTGATTAAAACACAACCTTCATTAAACGTGGTGAAGGGGCGGAGCAGGGCTGGACAGAACCCGCCGGAACCTCCACGGATGTTTCTCTCGTCCTTCATCGTTGGAAGACGAGGGCCTTTTGTCATCCATTACTATATCGTTAAATCTATTAACAAACTATAACATCTATTATAAACATGTACTAACGTTCCTCCGGGATGGGCGGAGGCCTCGGTGGAGGTCTGCGCTCTCTGGATGGACCTCAAGTATTTGTTTCCATGTTGTCTCACCTTTTCATGCTCCATCCAAAGCTCTTTAAATAGCCTCATTGTCGGAAGCTAAACAGATAAACGTGCATTGTCCACATGCCAAACAAATCAGGCATGAACTGCTAAGAGGATGAAAAAGCCTCTGACACAACAATTAGAGACGAATCACGAGGAAATAAAGGTCCACTGTAACCAGACGGAAAGAAAACACATTTGGGGATTCGCAGCATTTAAAGAACCTCCACATAAGAAGTGAATCGTTGTTGCAGAACTGCAGGAATAAATAAAACATGAGTCGGTGTGTTTCTGCTGCTGTGGTCAAGAGTATCGCTGGCAGCGCTCCGTATCGGTGTCGCCCCGCGGAACCCCGACGCCGTCCTAATCATGCCGATTAAACATGCCGGCATCAGACAGCTCTGCTTTCATTTCACTGTTGTACACTGCTTTTATTTCCCCCAGTCCACCTTTCATTTCACACGCCCATTAAATTAGCTTGGTGAGCAAGCTGTGCTAATGGCCTTTCATGTCCATATCACAGGCGCTCGAGCCTCCAGGACAAAAAGGCCCCAATTAACCCATAACAGCCATCATCTGTGGAAGCACATCACAGTGGAACATCACATTTTATCTTTCTCAGTCACTCTCGCCGCCGTGTTCTCAGTAATCAACTCTCTGTGTACTTGTCTCCTCTTTCCTCTTCATGAGATGTAATGAGTGCGATGTGATTTAATTTGTTTCTTCACATTGCGTGGGCATCGCGCACACAACAATTCCTCAGCCGCAAAGCCCATTTTATCTGTGTAAAGGAGGTCCTTGATCATTCTTAATTAACATTTAAAGTGGAGGAGGAAGTGCATTAATGGCCGGCTCGTTGTCAATGTGGCTAATTAACACCCAGGAGGTTTCCATTATCCAGAATAAATAAATTAATAACCGAACGCTCTAATGGCCCTGAGAGAGGTTCCCCAAATCAAAGGCTAATTTAAACAGTGTCTTATTCAAACAGGAGCAGGGGGGGGGGGGATCGGAGGGCCTGAGACAAGTTCATCGGAATAAAATCAAACAGTTACTGGATCTTCGTCCGCGAGTCGAACGCAACTCGTTGGAAATTACCTGAATGTCTTTAAATCTGTTAATGAATGTACACAAACATTACACTGTAAAAACCTCTAAATACTGTATATATATAATATATATATAATATATACACACCGAGTAACCTTTCCACAGAACCAGCTGCTTTCACCAATGATTCTTTTTATTATTATTTTATTTTAAAATAAAATAAAAAGACGTTATTCTGACACAAACTTGAATTTTAGCACAGAATTTCTTTGCAGTACAAAATGATGTTCAGATTTAAAACTGCAAAGAAAACACTCGTTGGTCAATATTGAAGGAGTTACAGTTTCTAATGATTAGTAAATGATCCAAACTCAACTCTGACCCGGCTCGTCACACGGTGCCTCTGCACTGGTGGATTCTGGGTAACAGACATTCTAAGTGTTTAACAGCAAGCGATTGTGTCCTTTATTGAGTTTAATGAGATACTTTGACTAAAGCGTACGTCGATATACGTAAACTATCTAATTCAATTCAATGACGACTGAATGGTGGAGCTGAATGGACGCGGCACCGCGGCGTCTCCACCCGCAACGCGACAATACGCCGGCCTGTCGCCCCCGTCGACGGGGTCGTGCACTCTGTCCTCCTTTTCTCAGGGTGATTTAAAACACACACACGCTGGAGATCTTAAATGCTGGTTTCAATATGTCTGCAGTCTCTCTGTTTAATTTAGTACGATGAGAACATCATTTCATTCTAAAGACAAATAAAAAACATGAATGTAAAAGGACATTTAGAGAGTGGTGGAGGTGGGCGGGGTCGTCTGTCCCTCCAACTGAACACCACGAAGATCTGAACTAATTATTATCAGAAGAACTCAGATGCATCTTTGCCAATCGAAGAACCTTTAATATTTCCAGAATCATCCGGATCCCTTTTCTGTCATTTGGAGGATTCTTGTGTTCATCAATTCATGGATTCATGAACATCCAGTGTTCCCACAGAGGTTCTACATTCCTTTAATATTTCAAGCTTTGACATTTTTTACATTTTTAATAATTCTTCAAGAAATTTTAAATGTTTGTTTTCTAAAAAAAATCTGCCATATTTGTACTAATTGTCTACAGAGATTCAGGAGGTGAATATAAGAACCAGGCCGGCTGCGTCATTTCTAGTTATCATTAGCTTATTAATATTGTTATTGTCTGTAAATAAGCTGAAATAGTTCAACAATTAATCATATAAAATATCCCTAATTGATCACTGGTTTTAATTTGGCTGGTTGTTAAATATTAATAGTTTCTGTCCAATAAATAGGAAATATATAATTCAAAATCTTACAATTTACGGTTTTGACGAGCTGTTTGCAGCTGCTGTTACTGGGTGTTTATGATACATTAGTTACAATGATTCTATCAGTGGGGGGGTGGACTGAGAGAATGGTTGCAGTCCCCCCCCCCTCTGACCGGGGAGCGCAGCGGGTCAAGTTAAAGGTGGCAGCTGTAACTTTACCTCCAGTAAGCAAACAGTTGTGAGGACTGACAGCTGGAGGCCGGACAGCATCAGATGGGTATAAATCACTGGGCCCCCGCAGGGGGGCGGCCATGAACAAACACTGGGGAGGGTCTCATGAAGGGTTCCAGGGTTCTAACAGTGGTTCCACTTGAGGATCTTCTCGGGGGTCCTGAACAACGAGCGGCAGGGTTTAATGGATCGGCCACGTCCCATTTCTTTCTACAACAACCTGACTGAACTGACCTTTGATTCCAGGCTGCAGTTGAAATAATTGGAAATGTCGTTTTTCGTCATCTAAAAAAACAAAGGTTTAATATGTTGCTAATTTCTTCGCCATTCTCTTATAGTGTTTTACAAATTTCTTGCTAATTTTGGGATAATATCTGTTATTTTACTCCTGACTGTTCCTGAAAGAAGTAAAGTGATATCGACTGGGGAAGTGGGATTAACAAATTAGTAAAAATAACATTTATAAAGCATTTGACAATCAACAAAATTCCAAATAAAGGTCCCTTGTGTTTAAATTAATTATCAGGGTCCTAACTTCTGATCTGCTTGCTGGAGGCCCAGAAACATGAACACGTTGGAAACCCGATACTGTAAATTTGGACCAAGTTCATGGCCGTTTCTTAAAGGTTCTTTATGTTTAAGAATCATTCCCCTCTTCATCACCACCACGGTGTGAGTCTTCATTCGTTACATAAGTCTCCGTCATCATATCCACTGACTTCACTCATCTATCAGCCACTTCCAACCCGGCAGGTTCCGATATCAGCCCGCTAATCTCGGGGAGAAGTCGGCGGGTCGTTTATCTAAATCAGTGTCAGGTCCCGTCCCGTCATCCCGTCGTCCCGTCAGGCCGCCCCCCCCTGTCATGTGCCTGGGGGAGGAGGTGTGGAAACACCGCCTGTGTTTACTCTCTGCATTCACCGAGCAGGCTGCTGTCTGACCGGAGCCGGTGTCAGGCGGTCAGAGGCCGCGTCAACAGGCTGCTGCACCGCTGGGACCGACATGTGGTTCAGGTCTCTAAATAAACTCTGGAAACAGACACCTCATATCACTGAGTGGCCCCAGATCAGATATTACAGGTGTAGCCTGACCCGTCCTGTGATCCTTCAGGCCACCTGCCCCCCAGGAGTCTCCAAAAACTTTACATCTCTGTCAAATGATGTGTTCCCGTTAACGACCCTCCGAGGGCTGCAGGCCCTTTGTGGCATCTTACTGGGACTCATGTGGACTCTACCGGTCCACAATAATTAAAGCTTGACGTGAGGCAATGACAACAACAACAGCAGCAGCAGTAACAACAACAACAACAACAACAACACAGGAGGAGAAGTTGGACCTACAGTGCGCGCTCCGGCGGTGCTGCCACTCTCGGTGCGCCAGTCCGCTGATGCAGGCTTTCAGCGCCTTCTCCTGCAGCATGCAGGACGACGGGCTGGACGTGTAGAAATCCAGCATCTGCCCCGGACTCACAGCCAGCACATCCATGCAGTCAAACATGGTGACGGCGCGTCGCTCGGCCACTCTTCTGCGTTATGGGTAAAAATCACCGGCACACAACTCCATCAAACTCCTCTGCCTCCCCCTCCTCCTCTTCCTCTTCTTGTTGGCACGGCAGATTTCGCTTCTCTTCTCCTTCGTCCCGCTCCGGAATCATGAATTATTCCCGACGACCACGGCGTTTTCTAAATGCTCATTAGCCATGTTCCGGCGTCCAGCCGGCTCACACGGACGGTCCTTCCCCGGCAGGCGGGCTGTGACCGACGCGGGGACGGTGAGTCGCTCCGCCGGGTTCCAGTTCGCAGCGGAGCCGCTCGAGCTGGAGGATCTTTCTGCCCTAAAATAACAAATAACACACAGTGTTTAAAAGCTCACGCTCTCCTCTCCGCTGACGAATGGGTTATCCGTCCCCGTGCAGCTCATTTCCAACTAGTTTTGCCACAGAGAATGAAAGATTGAATTGCCTAATGTATTCGGGTGAACTTTCCGTGAACCCTCCGAGGCAGCTGACCTTCAGATGACCCGGCGGGCTGACATCACTGCGGCTCCGCGGCTCCGCAGCTCCGCGGCGCGGAACAAGGCGGAGGGAAGAAGCGCAGGAGGAACATTAGAAACAGATTTCTCTCGGAAAAGAACAAAAATACACGACGAACAGCCGGAGTTTTACAGGAGTGTTTTTAAGCTGAAGAAGTATTACTGCATTCGGTACCGCGTGCGCTCCGAGGGGCGGAGTGATCTCAACACATGTCAGACAGCACAACTGTTACTGTTATAACATGTTGGAAACACGGGCACTACTTCTTAGATTACTGGGTAATATAGAAGTATTAATGTAGTATAATTTACAGGTCTCTTTGATGAACCTGTTGTTACATGTTGTTTCTGAATGTGTTTTAGTCTCAATTAGATACACATTTAAAAACACAATAAGAGGATCAGACTGGATCTGCCAACATGCTGACTTCTGATCTGTGAATGACCTATAAAATAAATGACTGACACAAATTAAACCAGAGATTCACAAGAGGCTTCATAAATACATAGATAGATAAATAAATAACTAATATTACAGTAGAAGTGCACACTGCAGGCCTCTGCCTCTTCGATACATTTAAATCAGGATCCACACAGAATCCTACATATTAATATCCCTGTTTATCTGCCAGTTGTTTTTACTTTAAAACTCTTGCAATGCTAAACAAAGTATAAAAAAGTAATTTTTTAACTAGAATGCATTTTAGTTATAGAATTATATTTTCAATTAGAAACTGTATTCTTCTTGTTTGTAAGATGAATGAAGTGAAGTGTTCTGTTGGGTAGTTTGAAATACGAACTGTCATCACTCTTTTGTCATCGAAATACAAACAACTCTCCGGTCTTCAACTCCGTGTCCCTCATGTATGAACAGTAGGACAGTCTCAGCTCCATCACTACTGAGGAAGGTCATTAGGCATTGAGGACTGTTGGACATTAAAGTCTGATCCAAACAATATGAGTCACATGACCTCCTCCAGGAGGAGCGTCCATGCTTCCTGCTCGCCCGACGTCCCCCATCACAGGGTGCTACAGCTGAATTATTATTATTATTTGAATTATTGTGTCCTAATTAAAAGATCTGTTCCCCGTCTGACATCATCATCTTCACCAAACTGAAAGAACAATATATTTAACATGAAGCCACATGAAGAGCTGTTGACACTGTATATGTTTCAGATGTATTCATGTTGCAATAAATAACTAAATAGAGGTTGGAATTATAAGTTGGACTAACTTCAGCGCCAAACGTGAATTATATTCCTGAAATCATAATGTTTGAACGTGTTTGCTGCTGTACATTAACAGATGATTCTAACCTCGGATTCAACCTTCAGTTTGATCTGTTTTTATTGTCAACACTGACGATACAGATGCACACAGTTTAATCCAGCTGCAGATGGTCGCTGGCGACGCAGCAATTTAAGGCCATTAATCACTTTTAACAGCGAATGTAAAGCAGGTTGTTGATTCCCTCCTTGAACCTCCTTTGTCTTTGGGCCTGATCACCATTTGTATGCAGCCAACACCTGGAGATCCGTCTGAGTGGTCCTGCACACTGATGGAGCAGCAGGACTGACTGATGACTTCTGATTGAGGACTTTAAACACCGTTAACTGGAAGTGGGTTGGATCATACAAACACTGTAAAGTGTCTGATACAGTAACGTACCCAAACACCACATCACTACAGTCAGTCAGTCACCAGGTCCTCGTCTGTGCTGCTCCGTCAAACACTCTGCTTCAGACTAACATCTTGTCTGCTTCGGTTCGTGGGAATAGATCTCTTCTCCCGCTCCTTTCAACTTCCAGCAGACTGCATGAGAAGGGCGTCGCTGCCTCCGACCGGTTAAACATATCGCAAACACGTCAGTGTTGACGTCCCGTCACCAACGGTCACCTGAGACACATAAACTGTGATTGAATCACAAATCTGACCAGGACCTCCGGCTCATGTCCGCTCACTGTATATGAAGTCTCTGATCACATCCCGGCATGTGAACATGGTGAGGATGAGGAGGAGGGATGCTGCTGCTGCAGGCTGAGACGAAGCAGAAGCTCGTCAGCGAACCTTTGCTAGGTTTTTATCTTGTCACGGTAGCACAGCCTCACAAACATCTATCAGTGTGGTTATAAGCATCATTGATATGGAGGGTAAGATATGAAACGCTAGCTTGTCTGGTTGGAAACACAGGACACCTTTTGGAGGGGAAACAAGAAGAGAACATTGGGCGTGGACGTGCACATTGACGTCCCTTTCACAACGATCAAGATACGAACTTCCAACCACCAACATCTGTCTTTAGAGGACGGTCAGTGTGACCCGGTGACACTCAGATCAGATTCACCCCGTCTGCGGCGCGACTCTGCCGAGTGTTGCCGGAGCTCAATCGTCAAAAACACGACCGTCTCCCATCACAGTGTCCGACTGTCCCGATGTATGATGCTTTAACACTTAAAGAAGGCAGTTTGAAAGGGGGGAGCTCTGCTCGGCACACAGATCTCCAAGGAGCTCATGAATACTGCAGGTAGCCTTTAGCAGAGCTGAAACAGGAAACCCTGGACCCCCCGACACACACCAGCTGACCCCCCCTGCGGTTCAGCCGGTGTAACAGTAACCCCGGACAGACACATGCACACAACCCCGGTCAGCATAGGTAATGAATCCACCTGAAAATCCACCTGTAATTAGAAGGCGATAATGAACCCATCCATCAAGTTAAGCTGCTTTCTGGCATCAGCGCTCCGCAGCTCGCGGCCGCCGCTGCCAGAACTCACCAGGCTGTGACAATACACAGCATAGCTGATCATTTAATAAGGCCGGGTTAAGCCTGACAGCTTTGAGAGTGACACACACATGCAGCAGCTGCTATTTTAACACAACCAGTTACTGGTAGAACGACATACTCTGGTACAATTATAGATACGCCTGTTTCTTTTTCGCAGGAAACTCTTATCTCATAGCATATTTATGGCCCGAGCTGAATCTGGTGTTCGCCGTCCTCCACTGGGTCAAACCCCGTTCAAACTGCTATATTTAGTTACACTTGCACTTAGCCTATTGGTAATCTAATTGAATCTGCGAGGCAGAAGCAAATATATTTTCCGTTCAGCTTGTGTATCCTGGGAAAGTGTTTGCAGGAGTTCTGCCTGTACAACGTTGTATGATACACTGGGTGAAGATGAAGGTGAGGATCAGCATCAGTTTATCATATTTAAACTGTTCCCAGGATCTTTCTATGTTACTGAAATGAGAAGCATGCTGGTGTTGGACGTTGACAGCTGTCCGTGTTCCGTCCGTCTGCAGTGTCGAGGGTTCAGACCAGCAGCTTGTTTCCTTTCAGACTGCAGTCAAAGCAAACGTTCACTGAGTAACAACAGTGAGAGCTCAGCTGACCGTCACCGCTGGCGTTACTGTAACACAAACTGACCTCCATTCTGAACTCCCAAAACCGTCAAGAAAAACTCACAATAAAAAGAAGGCCTTTTCTTTAAGTGCTGTATTATTCTGGTCTGGCTCCCTTCAAACAGATCGTCTACGAGCCAGAATGAGGAGTGAGACTCTGAGACGCAGGAAGCAGGAAGACGTACCAAGCAAACCCAAAGGACTCAAACAAACTGGATTATTCAGCATCCTTCACTATGTTCTGTTTCTACACACAATCCACAACATATCATCCGGGGACACTGCAACTCTCCAACAACTCACTCAGGCTGTGAAATGAGCTACAACAACTGTCTGCTCATGTGCAGAAAGTTAGAAACGTCCCATCAGGACGACATAATGTGATGGACACACACGGGATGGAGTGTGACACTGAGAGAGTGAACATGCAGCAGCAGCCACCGTCCACTCCAACTGTTTGTTTTGCTTTGACAGGCTCAGATAGTTAATTGTGTCCCTACAGATGTTTTCAAGGTGGCTTCTTCAGCTCCTGGCCAGCCGTCACCGCCCCCCCGCCATGCTGTAATGTAACCTGGTGCCAGGTCAACACAATAACTTCAGCTACATGCAGGACCTCCACTCCGCCTGCTGCAGGTCTCTCCACTCTTGGAAAAGCATTCATTTCCTGTTTGACTGAGACAGGTCGTCATGTCAACAGCGACCTATGAGACGGTGAGGACGACTGTCGGTGGACCGCCTGCATCCATGCAGCACAACGAGTGACAACTTCAGTGTGTCCAGGACCCGGCGTGTCATCCTGTTGACACAATTGTGCAAATGCACAAACAAAACCCCTTGTTGAGCTACGAATCTGCATCCAACTCTGCATCCAACTCTGCACTGAACGACTCTGCAAAGGCCGATTTATTTTGAGCTGTACACCATCACCTGTACACCATCAGCTGTACACCATCAGCTGTACACCATCACCTGTACACCATCAGCTGTACACCATCACCTGTACACCATCAGCTGTACACCATCAGCTGTACACCATCAGCTGTACACCATCAGCTGTAACTATTGCTCAACATTGATCAGCTTCTCACAACCAACCAGCGTTCAGACGCCCCCCCCCCCCC